>CM022952.1:54124875-54302654 GCA_012931725.1 Litsea cubeba | reverse complement strand
AAGAAGATTCCGTCCAGATGTGATGGATAAAATTGAACAAGAAGTTCAAAAACTCAAAAGCGTCGGCTTCATCCGTGAGGAACAACATCCTGAATGGTTGGCCAACATTGTCCCCGTGACAAAGAAAAATGGGCAGATCAGGGTCTGTATTGACTATAGAGACCTGAATGGCGCATGCCCAAAAGATGAATTTCCGCTCCCCATACCAGAGGTAATGATTGATAATACCTGTGGATTCGAGCGAATGACATTCATGGATGGTTTCTCTGGCTACAATCAGATAAAGATGCATCCTGAGGATGAAAAACATACATCCTTTCGAACCCCATTTGGCGTGTATTGCTACACTGTCATGCCATTTGGTTGAAGAATGCTGGTGCCACATATCAGAGGGCTATGATGAAAATATTCCAAGATATGCAGCACAAGACGGTTGAATGTTACGTTGATGACCTCGCCGTCAAAAGCAAAAGAAAAGAAGATCATCTCGAAAACCTTCGAGAAGTCTTCCTCCGGCTTCGCAAACACAAACTGCGAATGAATCCATTGAAATGCTTCTTCGGCGTCTCGTCGGGTAAGTTCCTCGGATTCTTAGTTCGGAAAGCTGGAATAGAGCTTGACCCCATAAAAGTCAAAGCCATTCTAGAAATGCCCTCTCCAAGAACCTTGAGAGAACTCAAAGGGCTCAAGGGAGATTGGCCTACATCAGACGGTTCATCTCCAATCTTTCGGGGAAATGCCGTCCATTCTCCCGGTTGATGAAAAAAGGTGTAAACTTTGTCTGGGATGCTGACTGTGAAGCTGCTTTCCAAGACATCAAGTCATACCTGACAAAACCTCCAGTGTTAGCTGCTCCTACCACTGGAAAACCATTCATCTTGTACACAAGAGCCCTTGATCACTCTCTGGGAGCTCTGCTTGCGCAAGAAAATGATCAAAGAAAAGAAGCTGCTCTATATTACCTCAGCCGCATGCTAGTAGGTGCAGAGCATCGCTACTCTCCAGTCGAAAAAGAATGTCTTGCAGTGATGTTCGCCGTACAAAAGCTGCGTCACTACTTGCTTTCCAACACAGTCTACCTGGTCTCGAGGGTCAACCTCTTGAAGGTCCTTGTCACAAAGGCAGGTTCTCTCAATGCTCGACTGGCAAAATGGTCCATCCTTCTGTCACAATTTGATATTAGGTATGTACCACAAAAAGCAATCAAAGGGCAAGCTCTAGCAGACTTCCTCGCAGAGCATCCATTGCCTAAAGATTCTCCACTCAGAGATGATCTCCCAGACGAACCAGTCTACAATGTGGAGACTTTCTCACAAAGTGCCTCCTGGGACATGTACTTTGACGGTGCAACCAGGACAAATGAAAAAAGACAGCTGATCTCGGGAGTTGGCATCCTCTTTGTTAGCCCCGACAAATACATGATTCCACACGCTTTCTCGCTACTGGAACCATGCACAAACAATGCAGCTGAATATCAAGCTCTGATCTTAGGATTGGAACTCGCCATCGAATCCGGTATCACCATGCTGGAAGTCTTTGGAGACTCTCAACTGATCGTCAACCAGATGAATCAGAAATTTGAAGTCAGGAAGCCAGATTTGTTGCCCTACTACAACAAGGCACAATCACTTCTGCAAAAGTTTGACATCTGTCACATCACCCACATTCGTAGAGGTGAAAACATACGTGCAGATGCCCTAGCCGGACTTGCCGCATCCATGGCAATCCAGGAAGGGGAAAACATGCAAGTCACAGTGTGCGAAAGAAGAATCCTTCCTCCTCTTAACACACACCAAGCAGTTGCTGAATGCCACCAAGTGGTCGGAAGTCGGATTTCAATCCTTCAAACTTCAATTGGCGACTGGAGGGATCCGTTCATTGATTACATTATGTTCGGAATCCTACCTGAAGATCCAAAAGAACGGGTAAGCATCCAAAGGCGAACCCCAAGCTTCCATTTGGATATTCCTTCAAAAATCCTTTACAGGAAATCCTTCAACGGAGTACTTCTACGCTGCTTGTCACAACAAGAGGCTGAAGAAACACTCAAAGAAGTTCATGCTGGTCTTTGTGGAGCTCATCAGGCTGGACCTAAGCTCTATGATCAGATAAAAAGGTTAGGATATTACTGGCCTACCATGGTAGCTGACGCAATGCAATTTGCTAAGCGCTGCCAACAATGCCAAGTTCATGGAGATTACATTCACATGCCTCCAGAATGGCTGCATCCTACAGCGATCTCATGGCCTTTCGAAGCCTGGGGTATGGACATCATAGGTCCTATTTCTCCCCCTTCAAGCAAAGGTCATCGCTTCATCTTCGCCGCTACGGATTACTTCTCCAAGTGGTCAGAAGCATTTGCGTTTAACGAAATGAAGACCTCATCAGTCCTTCAGTTCCTGCGCACCAACATCATTTGTCGTTTCGGCATACCCAAAAGATTCGTCCATGATAACGGACCACAGTTCCGGGATCATCGATTCTACAGGTTCTGCGACAAATACAAAATCCAAAGCTGTCCTTCGACTCCATACAATCCGGCAGCAAACGGGTTAGCAGAAGCTTTCAACAAGACACTCTGCAAAATCCTCAAAAAAATGGTCTCTAATCACAAAAGAGACTGGAGCGACAAAATGTCTGAAGCTTTGTGGGCCTATCGAACCACCGTTCGAGGACCAACCCATAGCACACCATTCTCCTTGGTCTATGGATGCGAAGCTGTCGTGCCCTTGGAAGTACAAATTCCTTCCTTGAGGGTATCCTTGCAAAATGACATGACTCAAGAAAGCAATGTCAAATTGCGGCTCCATGAGCTGGACAATCTCGATGAGAGACGGCTCGAAGCTCAACAAAGCATTGAACTTTACCAAGCACGTATGGCAGGATCTTTCGATAAAAAGGTCAGGCAACGCGCCTACAAAAAGAATGACTTGGTTCTTGCGGTAAAAAGACCAATGGTCTTCGCTCACAAGTCCAAAGGCAAATTTGAGCCGAAATGGGAGGGACCCTACGTCATCGACAAAGTTTTCTCCAATGGCGCATACGCACTCCTAAACATGGAAGGTGACAGATGTATGCTGCCCATCAATGGCAAGTTTTAAAGCGGTACTACCCTTGAAGACTTACCCAACTGGGTAAGAGCAATGCCTGTACGGCCAAAACCGGTTTCCAGGTACACGCTCGCTAAACCCACCCTTTTTTAGAATTTTCATATCAAATGTTGAAATTTCTAGAAATCTAAAACAATGCTTACTTTCATCGTTTCATTGTTCAAAAAAAAAAATCCAAGTTTAGGAACCTTTCCCTAACTTGACCAAAATTTTCAACCCTTGAACCCAAAATTCATGGTTTGAAACAAAATCCGGATTCAGGGATTTCCACCCTAGTCCACCCTGCCTTTTACCGCCAAAATGGTTTTAGGTCAAAACTTATGACCCTCGTGTCTTTAAACAAAAAAAAAATGGTTTTTCAAAAACCGCGAGGAAGCGACTTAGTCGATACTCGCACAAATCGGAAGCAAGCGAACCACGTTCGACACTTCCAAAAACGCAGGGAAGCGACATTTCGTCGATACTTGCAAAATCCAAAACGTGGAGATGCAACATTTCAGTTGATATCCACAACCCAAATTTCAAAGGTTCAAAAAAAAACCTAAAAAAAAAAACTGTGGAGACGCAACATTTCAGTTGATATCCATAACCCAAAGGTTCGAGAAAACCACAAATTTCAAAAATCGTGGGGAAACGACATCAAGTCAGTACCCGCAAAACCAAAATTTTTGAAAAGCAAGGATGCGACATTTCCATCGATACTTGCACCCAAATCCGCGAGGATGCGACATTCCATCGATACTCGCAACCGAATGAGCAAGGATGCGACATTCCATCGATACTTGCAAGAACATTCAGCAGGGAGGCGACTTTTAGTCGATACTTGCATTTTTTGAAAACCAAACCGGCTATAAATGCCATCAAAACAGGCTATAAATGCCACAAACCGGCTATCAATGCCACCAAAACAAAACCGGCTATCAATGCCACAAACAAAAAAAACTTGGATTTCAAAAAAAAAAAAACCGGCTATCAATGCCACCAAAACAAAACCGGCTATAGATGCCACAAAACAAACCGGCTATCAATGCCACCAAAAACCGGCTATAAATGCCACAAAACAAACCGGCTATCAATGCCACCAAAATTGGCTATAGATGCCACAACAAAAAAAAACAGGCTATCAATGCCACAAGAAAAGCTGGCTCTCATGCCAAAATTGGCTTCCATGCCACAAACAAAAAACCTGGCTTTCATGCCAAAACAATCACTTGACAAAAGATTTTCACAAAATGACAACCTTTTGAATCAAATCCCATTTAGCAATTACTTTTATCACAAAAAGATTCATTGAACGTAGGGATAACAAAAAAAAAAGAGAGAGCATCCCATTTAGCAATTACTTTTATCACAAAAGATTCAAGTGAGCGTAGGGATAACAAAAAAAAAGAAAGTGTTCACAAGCACTACACAAAAAAAAAAAAGAAGTACCAAAAAATACATGTGGTACCAAAAAAAAAAGTGTTCACAAGCACTACAAGAAAGAGTACCAAAAAACTACAAGTGTACCAAAAAAAAAGAAAAGAGAGAAGGATGGTTTCTGTAAAAAAAAAATATATATACAGGAGCTCAATCAAAATGGTCTCCAGCCAAGAGTTCAGCTCCCCAAGCAAAACTTTTAGCCTCAGCCGTCAAGGATTCCAAGGACGCTTCTTCAGGAACTTGCCTTGAGATGTTGGAGTGGGCTGTACCCCTTCTCTCACACCAGGAAGCTTACCTCGAGCAGTTTGCCATTGTTCATCCTCATCAGACTTCCTTTTGAGAAACCCGTTCGGCATCTGCAACCTGGTGAATCAGGGCACTCTCCCTGTCGCGAGCCTCTATTATGGCAGTCCACTTGGCAGCGACTTGTGCCTGGCAAATGCTCAAGACGTTTCCTGGCCTCATCGATCCTCCGTCAAGGATGTTGAGGTCATTGTGTCAGCCTGATGATGGCTATCTCTTCTAAGTTCCTCTTTCGGACTGCCTGCTTTACCCTGCTTTCTGTAGCCTCATCCAGGTCCAGACTTAGCCTTATCAGCAGGGTCCAGGAAAATTCTCCTTTGAAGAACTGGTCATTCAGCCAAACTCACGGTCTTCAAACCATTTGTCACCCAGTGCAATGATCCTATCAACGATCGCCCTGGCAACTGTGACATCCAGAACCAGCCTCTTCAGCATCACTAAGAATCTCCTGCACATGCTGTGGATCATGCCAAATCCGACTTCCAGTGCCCAGAGAACGAGCGTCTCAATCCAAGAGATCAGAACTCGCACCACCACCTTCTTCGCAAAAAGAAGAGATGGCCGCAGCTGAAGATTCGCCCAACTCCGTTTGGTCGGGCTACTTCATATCATCATTCTGTTGAAAGAGTAACAAAAGAACTCTTTCCAGCTGAAGCTGCTCCTGCTCGGGAAGAATCTCAGTGCGAGGAATCTCCTCAATATTGTCAGAGCTGGTCCCAGGAATCTCTACCTCTGGATCAACCTCTGGCATCTCTTGCTCTGGAAGCGACGGATCCTCCTCTGCCACTTCAAAACCTGCAAAGGAAACACAAAAAGGTATGAATATGACCCTGTTTGAAAATCATTATCAGAGTTATAACTACAAAATACCTTCTTCGACGACTGGTGGAACACTTTCCTCCTCCATGAACTTATCGGAAGCATCATCAACATTTGCGTCTATCGATGGTTCAAAGTCATCGGAATCCTGTGGCAAGTCAGCTGACAAAAAAAATGTGTTAGCAAACCGAGTCACAAACTCAAAAAAAAAAAAAAAGATCAAAAGAAGTTGTACCAATTGGAGATTCTGGATTTACTCCAGAGTCCCTCGGTTCTTCTTCAGGTGCCTCAACAGGATCCATCACCACCTCATCGGTTGGGACCTCAGGCATCACCAAGTCTTCCTCTGCTAAAAAAAAAAAGAAAAGCAGAAACAAGAAGCAAATCATAACATGGAAAAAATCCCATGAAAAGAAATGGAAAGAGAAAAAAGAAGAATCATACCTTCACCAACGGTCTCTTCTTCTCGGCTTCTCTTCTCTGGAGGCTCGTCAGCATCTACTGGCACATCCTCATTGATGGTAAGAGGAACTTCCAAGTTAGGAGAGTCCTCATGCTGCTCCTTACTGCTATGATGACTCCTCCTCCTCTTACCTCTGCGGGCTCGCTTCTTAGAAGAACCTACCCCGCTGTCAGAGTCAGGTTTGCCACTTGACTCCTCACTAGATGGTCTGCTCTCGCCAGTAGGCTCCGCGGAAGCTTGCCTCTGTGCCGCCTGCCTCCAAGCACCAAGTTCGGCTTCCTCCTGTTCTAGCTGCTCCAAAGCCTCGTCAGGTATTTCTCGAACAGCTTCAGAACCGATGACGCCCTGGTCACCGAGAAAGCCTATCTTGTGCTTCTCTCCAGAAAGGAAGGCCCAAACTTCCTCTCGCCGGATGCCATCCGACTTTCCAAGGCCCTTTCCAGATGCCAGCTTCACATCAAGCTCCTTCTTGGAAAAGCCCCCGATATGCCGAAAAGCTCTCCGCGAACCACTTCGCAAAGCCGGCAGTACGGGAAGTCAGCAACACAGGATAAGAAATCATGGCTGTAGTGTCTTCAGCACTATAGAAAGCCCATGCATTTCTCCCGTCCTGTAAGCCTCCAAAGCGCTTCACCATGCTTGAAGGCGCTCCAACGACGCCTTGAGAAAAGCCAAGCTGCAAAGCAAAGCGAGAGGGTACATACGGCTGGATGTCGACGAAAAGATGTCTGCGGTACACCATCGTGCCGACACGTATGCTGAAAAGCCACTCTCTCTCTGCATTTGTCAAGGAATAATGCCTTCCCGACCCCGCCCTGGTAGAGTCTCGGGAGGCACCAAAATCAAAAGCCTTCTTCCGCAACTCCGGAGAAAGCTTTACTGAAGATTGCCCCATCTCGACGTCCCTGAACCGTCGGATCCTCATGCGGGCAAACAAAAGTGATTCAGACACGGCTTTGCCTTTAGCCAGTCGAATCATCAGAGGATCATCATCCTGTGCAGCACCCAGCCGATGGAAGCCAGGACAGTGGTATACATACCACGAATAAAAGATATGGGCTGAAAATACCCTATTCATGGGAAGCCCAAGCCGAACCAAAAAAGCAGCAGCCTGCAGTTCGGTACACAGGTAGGAGTAAAGAGCTGGCACCAAAGCAAGCTGCTCTCCAAACGCCATCTGACAAGCCGGGAAAATACAATGCGGCCTGATGTGCGTTCCATCTCCTCCAGCAAATACAGCCTCACCAAGCCAATAAGTGAGGTAAACAGCGAGATCTCTCCACAGTGCAATGTCAGGACATATGGCGTTTGTACTTGCACAGAAATCTCTCAACTCTTCTTAAATGGCCAAGATCTTCTTTGGATCCTGAGCTCCAGCTTCCTGGGTCACGCTATCAGAAGACTCCCTACTATCAAAAAAGTTGGGGAATGAAGAGCAAAAACTCTTCCAACTGCTGGATCTAACTTTCGAACCCCCCTTCTCCTTCAAAAAATCATAGAAGGCGACGAGCTGAAAGTATAAAAGCCTGAACTCCTCAGACTGCCCCTCGAGGACGCTGTCAATCGGCATAAACTCCTCATAGAGTTTGCCGAGGATGGGCAATCCGGTAATGGCGCTCAGCTCCTTCAAAGAAAAACCAATCTCACCATTCGTCACAACGAAGGTATTGGTTTGTGGGAGGAATGACTCCAGCATAGCCATGAAGGCCTCGTCGGAAAAGATCACGGTCTCCCTAAAGGCGCGGACCGCATCAAAAATCCAGGCTTCCTTCAAAACGGTGCCACCAATCAGCAGGACGCGATCAGTCCACGACTTCCACTCGGAGTCAGCATTGAAACGACCTCGAAGTCGAAAAGGCTTGATCCAATTGCTGCCGTCACCGCTGAAAATACCAAGGCCCACCGGTCTCAAATCGACCGACGGATAATCAGAGCCCTGGTAGCCGCTGGAGGGCATCAACAAGTCCATGTCAACAGGCGACCTCTCCGTATATCCAGGAGAACCGCCAACAAAAACCCCGGTCTTGATTACATTTGTCCTTCTCACCCAACTTGGAGGATCTTCCCTCTTAGGGGCACGTGGGGGCAAGGCTCAGAATCGAGACGGTGCGATCAAACATCGACCGGGTAGTAACAGTCTTCTTCTCACTATCTGCTGTGAAGGAAAAACTGAAAACATCTCCTCTGGTATGTCATGTCATCAGGGACTGCATCACCAAAGAAGAAGGTAGGCTTGGGCAAAACGCTCTGATCTTCCATCACCCATGGACGACTGCTTACCATGATCTTATAGAATTCCTCTCCCTTGAGAGTGATCAGTCGCTGCCTCATCTCATCTCTGTTGAGGGAGTCGCACTCTTCCAGATTTCTCTCAACATACTGGACCTTCTCAAAAGCCTGCTGAACGGCCGGATTAGAAGATCTAGAAGATCAACGAGGTACGCTTGTAGCAGGCTCTTTACCCTTGTTCGCTCTGGAGGAACCACCTGAAAAGGATGGAAAAGAAAAAGATCAAACATCAAAATGACAGAATCTCGCTAAAACAAATCTGGCGAAATTTTGACATGATGACGGGGCAATTCCGAAGAAAAGGAACATCCCGAAAGAAATAGAAAGCTTGAAGATGGGCTCAACATCGCTGCGAGCTCCGAAACTCCAAACTTTCGAAACCTAAAAGTCTCCGCAAAATCAAGAAGGGCTAAACATCACTGCAAGCTCCAAGTTCCCAAATTTGCAAAAACTTTCAGGTATACTATCACATCATGCTACAAATTTAATTTACAAATTAAAGGCATGCATGAACATCTAGGTTTGCAAAAAAAAAAATGCATTATCATGATGAGCAAAAAAAAAAAAAGAAAAAGAAACTTTCTCTAAAAAAAAGAGAGGGGAAAGAAAACAAAAAAAAAGAAAAGAAAGAAACTCTCTCAAAAAAGGGGAGGGAAAGCAAAAAAAAAGAAAAAAGAAGAAAAAAATGAGGGCTGGCCCACAGGCCACGTGGCCGTACGGCCAGATCCGTACGGATCTGTCCGTACGGCCCACACAAAAAAAAAAAACAAACATGAAAAAAAAAAGAAAGCAAAAAAAAAAAAAACGTGTGAAAAAAAAAGGAGGCAAACACGTGAAAAAGAAAAAAAAAAAGAAGAAGAAAAGAAAAGAAAGAAACAAAAAAAAAGAAAGAAGAACTTTTTTTTTTCCTACAATGGAGTTTTCTTGAAAAAAGGGGAACTTACTTGAAGCCATTGATGGAGAAGAAGAAGAAAAGTCTTGAAGATCTTGAAGAAGAAAAGCTCTTGGTCTTGAAGCCCTCTTGAGATTATTGCAAAAGAAAGTAATAAGAGCAAGAGATCCAACCTTCTCCTTGCTTTTATAGAGGAGAGCAAACCAAAGAAGGAAAGAAGAAAGAGGTAAGTGTTACTAATTAGTAACCTTACCAAAGAAAGAAATTAGAAAGATTCTTTCCCAAAAGAAAGATATCTTGAGGGATTCTCTCCCAAAAAGAAATCAATGAGAGATTTTCTCCTAAAAGATATAATCTATGACGGATTCTTTCCCAAAAGAAAGATATCTTGAGATATTCTATCCCAAAAATAAAGGGATCATGAGAGATTCTCTCCAAGTAAAGATATTCTTGGATATTCTCTATCCAAATGAGATATTTTTGGATATTCTTTACAAAAATGACACCATATGAGATCTAAGCTATTTCAAAAGCTTAAGGTCCCATGGGTTAGCCCATATGAGCCAGGTTTGACCACCTAGGCACACAAAAAAAAAAAGAGAAATTTTTTTGGGCTTTTAGTCAAAGAGAAATCCCTCTTACCAAGAGCATACAAAAATGGTTCCATGCCTCTTTTGAGTTGATTGGACCATACAAAAGAAAATTCCAAGCCCCATGAGCTTCCAAAAATCAAACCATCCAGCCTCATCTACCAAATTGAGCCAAATTCTTGAAATTGACATTCCATCAAACCAAAACCTGGTCCCCTAACTTGCCACATACAGCCTGTTAGGTCACAAGACCAAAACCAAAAACCAAAACCTGATCCCCTAACTTGCCACATACAGCCTGTTAGGTCACAAGATCAAAACCAAAATTGATCCCCCAACATTCCACATACAGCTTGTTGGGTCACACGATCAAAACCAAACCTGACCCCCTAACCTGCCATATATAACCTGTTAGGTCACAAGGTCAAAACCCAAATCCACATCCCTGATGTCATCTTCAAAACTTTGCCTCGAGATGGTACGTGATCCCTTTCACTACCATAAAATTCCCCTGGAAGCTCAAAAGGCTACAAATACCAAAAAGAAAGATTGCTCAAAGACTCTTGGTCAAGTCACAGGCTCTCCTTCAAAAATCTCTTCGAGGCACATCGACTACAAAAGTTAAGCAACTCGCCGCTGTACCTCGAGGGGGCATTTGTTGACACCAAAAATGTCACTTTGCCTTTTCAAGATCCAAAGAGCTACATGAAGTCGCAACCTGCCATAAATAGGCAATGCTGCTTCCAAAAATCAAATCTTGTCAGAATCAAACAAAAACTGCAAGATTCTTCCAGACAGCCAAAAGAGGAGTACACAAGAAGTTTCGGGCCATTTCAAAATCATTTGGCCTAACTTCGCTTTTCCGACAGCCGAAAAGGAGCTCCCGGCGACAAAAGCTCTCCGGGACCATGGTTTCCAAGACAGAACCTATGGATCATCTTAAAATGACTCCAATAGGTTCCCTGTCAAATTTCAAGTCAATCGGACATCGGTTGACCACACATCAAACCGCGACATCTTCATCGCGACAAAAAGCAAGTCTGCAGGTTATAGGACCCCAAACGGCTTCGAAACTCAAACAAAAGCCTATGGTTGGTCTTATTTATTGCTCAGGAGGCTTCACACCAAATTTCAGGTCATTCCGACATCGTTTGGCCCAGTTTCAGCTTCTGACGGAAAATCGGCAGCTCTGCACGACAAAGTCTTCGGCTTTCTCAGGAAATTGGAAACTTTGCAAAATAAAATGCAAGGATTCTCATCAGGTTTCCTACAAAGAAATCAGGCCAATAAATGGTCAAAATGTCAAGGAAAAGTACAGAAGAAAAAGAATAAAAAAAAGCAAAAACGGACGCAAAACGGGACACGAAAGGGGGAAAACCCCCCCAGGGTCGCAGACCCCTGCGACCCTGGGCCAGGGTCGCCGGCGACCTTGGACCCCGGGGTCGCCGGGAAAGCCCCGGAAACCCCGGTTTTCGCCGTTTTTTCGCGATTCGAAGGGCCCAGCCTCTGGTACTTTCCAAAATTCATGCTTTTGAGACACCAAGTCCTCTGACATCCGTCCAAAACACGGGTAAATCATCAAGAGTATCGAAGACAATATTGATCGCCACCCGGTCAACCAAAAAAGTGTGCTTTCCACCCGATCCGATCGAGAAATCGACAGGACAGATGGCACCGACCCGCTGTTGGCAACAAACACCTGAAATTACATGATCATCTGATGTCGATCTACATGAAGATCCATCGATGATCATCAACAGAAGAATCTCAAAAGACGTGGCACGGCCCGCGACTCTTCAGCTGCTCGGCGACCACTTAATGCGATTAATTGACTAGCTTTATTACAGTCATTAATCCATTTCTTTGGACGGCCCAATCAGAAGCAAGCATTCGGGAGTTACAAGTCAAGAGATTCATGGCATTTAACCCATGAAACTCCTCCCATCATGGCGATTAAAGGCGATTAAATGCCCTCAATCTCCTCCGGCCAATCAGAAGCCAAGAAAAAGGAGTTACAAAATAAACAATTCAATTTTGTAACTCCTCCCATTATGCGGCTTAATGACAATAAAAGCCCATAAACCCACCTAAAAGGATACCTAAAAGCCTATAAATAGGAGGGCTCTCCAAGAAGAAACAACAACAACGAACATCAACAGACAGCAGTCAGAAATCCAGAGAAAGAAAAAGAGAGAAAACTCTGCGGAAGTTCTACACCGGCCACCGCAACAAGGTGACAAAAGTCCCTTGGGGGGTACCCCCCCCCCCAAGGTCCTTGCCTTCTCCTCCTGCCTCCAATGGCTTAGATATGGCTTTTCAGCCCGTCTACTCGGCTTTTTATTGGACATAGGACCTCCTTTTGGTCTTTGTCCTCTAAAAACCCGAGGTTATAGCCAAGCCAAGCGAATCAAATAGCATCCTCTGTTCTCATCTACATGGATGATGGCGAAGCCCACATATGGCTTGCGACCGTCAATCTAAACGAGTCCCCCACAATCTCCTGAGAAGTTAGATCCTCCTTTTCTCGCTTTTCATTGTAGTTTGTATTTTTTCAAAAGAGACAAAAATCACAATTCTTGTCTTTCATTGTTGATAAGGATTGTAAATCGGCTATAAACGCCAAAATCGGCTATAAACGCCAAAAATCGGCTATAAACGCCAAAATCGGCTATAAATGCCAAAAAATCGCCTTTCACGGCAAACTAAGAAAAATGTCTCTTTTCTTAAATATATGTGCAATGGAAAACTTGAAAGAAGTTGATTTCCTTTTTACTTGCGAAGGTTGATTTCCGGATCACCACTTGCAATTCCAAGTAAAAATAGAAAATCTGGCACACCCACAAAAAAAGAAATGTTGATGCACGCCCCTGCCCCCCGGTTACGAAAGGGTCGGACCCGACGGACTCCCACGTCCGCCGACCTCGGTAGAACCGAGCAGGAGCGCGGTCCATCAAATATATTCAATCATGTGTAGACACCCTTCTTCTTGCTCAAAAATGGGTTTCTAATGGATGATTTCTCTTGTTTATGTAATGGGATTGAATGATGTTTTATGAGCATGTTGGAAGCTCAAAGAGGCCCATTTGTAGTGGGTTAAAACCTGGAATGAATGCCTTGAATGGCCTGAGAGAAACAGAGAAGATGCAGATTTTCAGACCCAGAACTTGATAGTTCGCTTGAGCGAGCGTGAGTGCACGCTCGAGCGAAGGGCTCTCTGGGAGAGTTCGCTCGAGCGAACTTTTGGTCCGGTCAAGCGAACAGCTCTCTGTCTGAGGTCCGCTCAAGCGACCATCTGAACGCTCGAGCGAACCTGATGCCTGCAGTATGCAGATTTCCAACGACCATAACTTTTTAACCGTATGTCCATTTTTTGAGATCTACATACCGTTAGAAAGCTCATGATATGTAAAACCAAATAAAAAGTAAATTTATTTGAATTGGATCTTAGAAAAGGATAAATGTTGGATTTTACATAATTGTGACAAATGGATGTTTCCATGAGCCGGATATTGAACCATAGCTTGTTCTAGTTGGTTGGCCAGATAGATAGACCTGTAGGATGTGCACCCTGAACTTTTATCATGACCAATAAATATGTTAAGTTGTGGTTACGAATTGAGCAATCGTACTGTTGATACAAAAAATGTCACTTTGCCTCTTCAAGATCCAAAGAGCTACATGAAGTCGCAACCTGCCATAAATAGGCAATGCTACTTCCAAAAAAATCAAATCTTGTCAGAATCAAACAAAAACTACAAGATCCTTCAAGACAGCCAAAAGAGGAGTACACAAGAAGTTTCGGGCCATTTCAAAATCATTTGGCCTAACTTCGCTTCTCCGGCAGCTGAAAAGGAGCTCCTGGCGGCGAAAGCATCGGAGACACTAAATCTTCGATCAGAGCCGATGGATGGTCTCAAAATACATCCAAGAGGCTCCACGTCAAGTTCCGAGTCAAACCGACAACGTTTGACCCTACATCAACCCTCGAACAACTAAATCAACCCTCTCGGCGGTGAGAACCACCGAGGCCATCACTCATCAGATAGTGCACATAGACGGCTTCAAAATGCTTACAAAGGGCTACATGTCAAATTTCAGGTCGTTTCGACAACATTTGACCATACTTTGACGCTCGGAAGCCAAATCAGGCCTCTCGGCGGTGAAGCTCCCCAGGACCATGGTTTCCAAGACAGAGCCTATAGATCATCTTAAAATGACTCCAATAGGTTCCCTATCAAATTTCAAGTCAATCGGACATCGGTTGACCGCACATCAAACCGCGACATCTTCATCGCAACAAAAGCAAGTCTACTAGTGATAGGGCCCAAAACGGCTTCAAAACTCAAACAAAAGCCTATGGTTGGTCTTATTTATTGCTCAGCAGGCTTCACCCCAAATTTCAGGTCATTCTGACATCGTTTCGCCCAGTTTCAGCTTCTGACGGAAAATCGGCAGCTCTGCGCAACAAAGTCTTCGGCTTTCTCAGAAAATTGGAAAATTTGCAAAATAAAATGCAAGGATTCTCATCAGATTTTCTACAAGGAAATTAGGCCAATATATGATCAAAAATGTCAAGGAAAAATACAGAAGAAAAGAGAATCGAAAAACAGCAAAAACGGACACAAAACGGGACAAAAGGGGGAAAACCCCCCAGGGTCGCAAACCCCTGCGACCCTGGCCCAGGGTCGCCGGTGACCCTGGGGCCCGGGATCGCTCGGTGAGCCCCGGAAACCCCGTTTTTCGCCGTTTTTTCGCGATTCGAAGCGTCCGGCCTCTGGTATTTCCAATATTCATACTTTTGAGACACCAAATCCTCTGACATCCGTTAAAAACATGGGTTAATCATCAAGAGTATCGAAATCAACATTGATCGCCAACTGGTCAACCAAAAAAAAGTGTGCTTTCTACCTGACCGATCAAGAAATCGACAGGACAGATGGCACCAACCCGCTGTTGGCAACCAACACTTGAAGTTACATGGTCATCCGATGTCGATCTACATAAAGATCCATCAATGATCATCGCCAGAAGAATTCCAAAAGACGCGGCACGGCCCGCGACTCTTCAACTGCTCGGCGACCACTTAATGCGATTAATCGACTAGCTTTATTACATTCATTAAACCATTTCTTTGGACGGACCAATCAGAAGCAAGCATCCGGGAGTTACAAGTCAAGAGATTCATGGCATTTAACCTATGAAACTCCTCCCATCATGGCGATTAAAGGCGATTAAATGCCCTCAATCTCCCCCGGCCAATCAGAAGCCAAGAAAAAGGAGTTACAAAATAAAGAATTCAATCTTGTAACTCCTCCCCTTATGTAGCTTTATGACAATTAAGGCACATAAACCCTCCTAAATGGCTACCTAAAAGCCTATAAATAGGAGAGCATTCCAAAGAATTCCAGATCGGATCAACAAGACAGATCCCAGATCAGAAAAAAGCACAGAAATCCAGAGAAAGAAAGAGAGAAAACTCTGCAGAAGTTCTACACCGACCACCGCTACAAGGTGACAAAATTCCCTTGGGGTTGACCCCCCCCCCCAAGGTCCTTGCCTTCTCTTTCTGCCTCCAATGGCTTAGACTTGGCTTTTTAGCCCGTCTACTTAGTTTTTTATTGAACATAGGACCTCTTCTTGGTCTTTGTCCTCTAAAAACCTGAGGTTATAGCCAAGCCAAGCGAATCAATACAATCCTCTGTTCTCATCTGCATGGATGATGGCGAAATCCACATATGGCTTGCGACCGTCAATCTGAACGGGTCCCCCACAATCTCCTGAGAAGTTAGATCCTCATTTTCTTGCTTTTCATTGTAGTTTGTATTTTTTTAAAAGAGACAAAAAAATCACAACTCTTGTCTTTCATTATTGATAAGGATTGTAAATCGGCTATAAACGCCAAAATCGGCTATAAACGCCAAAAATCAGCTATAAACTCCAAAATCGGCTATAAATGCCAAAAAAATCGCCTTTCACGGCAAATCAAGAAAATGTCTCTTTTCTTAAATATATGTGCAATGGAAAACTTGAAAGAAGTTGATTTCCTTTTTACTTACGAAAGTTTATCTCCGGATCACCACTTGCAATTCTAAGTAAAATAGAAAATCTGGCACACCCACACACAAAAGAAATGTTGATGCACGCCTCCGCCCCCCCTTCCCGGTTACGAAAGGGTCGGATCCAACGGACTCCCACGTCCGCCGACCTCGGTAGGACCGAGCAGAAGCGCTGTTCCATCAAGCTGGCTCCACCCCGGTGAGACCCGTTCATTTGAGAACACGATGCTAGAAATGAAATATTTGCATATCATATCTTTTGCTCTATGCTTATATTTCTTTTCTCAATTCCTTGGCTACTTTCTAATTGGTGGCCTATGTTGGGTTCCGCATCTAAAAAAAATGAGATGAGATTTTTTGGAAATTTCTAATTCTTTGAATTTATTTCCACTCTTTCTCCTTTCAAAAATAAAAAAAATCAGATTTTTCAGTTTGAATTCAAAATTGAGAAACCTTGATCCTTTCCTATCGTTCATCGTGCTTGCAGAAATGTTGAGCCTGTTCGACTAAGGTTTTGGGCCATCGTTTCTCTTCGATGAGTTCATTAAAGATCTAAAAAAAAAAAAAACCAAAAAATTAGATTTTCAGTTTGAATTCAAAATTGAGAAACCTTGATCCTTTCCTATCGTTCATCGTGCTTGCAGAAATGTTGAGCCTATTCGACTAAGGTTTTGGGCCATCATTTCTCTTCGATGAGTTCATTAAAGATCTAAAAAAAAATAAAAAAAATAAAAAATAAAAAATTAGATTTCTCAGTTTGAATTCAAAATTGAAAAACCTTGATCCTTTCCTATCATTCATCGTTCTTGCAAAAATGTTGAGCCTGTTCGACTAAGGTTTTGGGCCATCGTTTCTCTTCGATGAGTTCATTAAAAATCTAAAAAAAAAAAAAACAAAAAATTAGATTTCTCAGTTTGGATTCAAAATTGAGAAACTTGATCCTTTCCTATCGTTCATCGTGCTTGCAGAAATGTTGAGCCTGTTCGACTAAGGTTTTGGGCCATCGTTTCTCTTCGATGAGTTCATTAAAGATCTAAATATATATATATATAAAAACAAAAAAAAAAAGACACAGACCACTAAGGTTAAACCAACTGTGTTCTTTTATTATGGTTGATTCAAGAAAAGCCTTGTCCAGAGTGTGGAGACAGCTTGACTGTTCTAGGCAAGGGTCATCCACACGGGTTCATTAAGTAATCCTATCCTTACCTGGGGGCAATTCTATCAATCGAGATTTCATAAGACCGGGTTAGGAGGCCTATGTGTACTCTCTCGTCTTTTAAATAAATTTTTTTCAAAAATAAAATTTTAAAAATAAAAATTTTAAAATAAAAAATAAAAAATAAAAAAATTTTCAAAAAAAAAATCTTAAAAAAAATAAAAAATAAATAAAAATAAAAATAAAAAGAATTTTTTTAAAAAAAATCATCAAAAAAAAAAAACTTCCGTCATTTTGGGTTTAGATTGGAGAAATCTTTATCTTCTCCTTTCTAAACACTGGCGCTTGCAGAAATCGCATAGCCCGTGTTCAGATTGGAGTGCCTTTTGCTCTCTTTGATGAACCCGATATTGGCCTTTCAAAAAAAAAAACTTGTCATTTTTTTATTCAGATCCGAGAAATTATGGTTCATTTCTTTCTGAGCACTGGCGCTCGCGGAAATCGCTGAGCCCGTGTTCAGATTGGAATACCATCTGCTCTCTTTGATGAATCCAATCTTGACCTTTCAAAACAGAGAATCTCATCTCATGGATACGGTCTCAAAACATTTGTGTCTAGCAGTATTAGTACGCCCTTTCAGGGTCTACTGTATTGCGACCAGCACATTTGTAACTCCAACTTTAGAGAACTCCTAGAAGCTTCCATGGAAGCTGAAACGGTGATTAAAGACCTCAACAGTCAGAAATCATCAAGAAAAGAGTCAACCGCCATTGCAACCTCTAAACCAAAGAAGAAAGAGGTCATCAATGTGCAGACCAAGTCAGCTCCTTAGCCACCAAAGAAAGCTAAAAACAAAGCTGCTGGTAAGAGACCTAAACTCTCAGATGCCTTCAAAGAACGAGTAGAGAAAAAATACCCGTTTGATGAAGATGTTGATGAAATATTCGGGGCTCTTGTGGCAAATGGCAAGCTCACCTTGCCTGAACCAAAAAGACCGGGTGATGTTGGCAAAACCAACGATCCTCGGTACTGTCCATACCACCAGATGATCTCGCATCCTCTCAATCAATGCTTCGTTGTGAGGGAGAAAATAAACGAGATGTGGAAAAACGGAGTCATCACTTTTGACAAAAACTATGGGTCTGCCTCCGTCAACATGGTGAGATGTGGACAAACATCAAAATCACCGAAGAAGAAGATCACTACTTCCTTCAAGGTGATAAACTCAATCCAAGCGTCCGAGGAATTGGTTCCTTACCTGACACCAGACGGACAACCCATATGGGTACATCCCGATCTCCTAGAAGATGAAAATTGGGAGGTCGTGAAAACAAAGCCTACAGCTCAGCAGCGAAGTTAGGCTAGGAAACATCTCCTCAAGCTCAAACGGCAAGAGAATACCCAGCCAAAACAAGAAGTCAAAGAAAAGGCAGAGGCTTCCTCTACTGCTTCACTGGAGGCAACAAAAACATCCCTTCCAGAGACTTCAAAGGGGGTAAGAAAATTCACTCTCAGTGATTTCATGCCACCTCAATTCAAAGAAGCCACGCAGGAGGTATCATACTCTTGCAATTCGGTAATTGGATTCTCCATTGATGGATACGAGTCCAGCGACACCGATGATGGATTCGAATCTAACTACACAGACGAGTGGAAGGAGTCCCTTGAAACAGGAGAATATCTCTCCGATGAAGAATGGGTTCCTGAGACTCATCTTATGCCAGTAATCTGGTATAACCCCCTACAGCCACAAGGATCCTGGTCTGATGATGAAGAAGACCAAGAGGCTGTACAAGAAAATATTGTTGAACCAGCACCCCTCATTGCTCCAGTGGAAATCAACAATGTTGAGCCACAAAGAGTTGATGAAGAAGAAGATTTGGCTCCCATGCCTGATCTTGAAGAATATGCAAGGATCTTGCAGCGACTCGCTCTAGAACAAGAGCAAGAACGCGTCAACGAGCCTCCTCGCAATCCAGAGCCTGAAGTCCCTGAAGACCATCAGGTACATCCTCCCTTAACTCCTGAAAATGGAGAAAATTGTTGGATAGACGATCCTCTTACATCCGAGGATGAGTCTGACTCCGATCAGGCAACGTCTCCCGTCAGAGCTTCCTGTAATGTGATAATTCGGGATTATAGCTCTTCCGAAGCATCGTCTGATGAAAGCACTTACACTCCGGCGACGCCTAGCAATGTATCTTCTGAAGCCACCTCATCTCACGTGACTTTCACTGAGATGACACCCTCTCAGGTTTCTACCCCTGAGACTGTGACTTCAAAGTTCACACCCTTCCTGACTGAAGAATTCCCAGCTATTGATGCTTGGGATGATGAATTGGTCAACGAAGAAGAAAGGTTGCTGGATGCTGTTCAGGACTTGTTCCCAGAAAATGCTCCGCGCAACACAATCACGGAGGATGGTAACTCTGCTGCTGATACATCCTCAGCAAATGAAAAACGACAGCCTCTTGATCCTGAAGACAATCTTCCAAACGAAGACCCTTCTCAAGAAGCTCTCGAAGTTGGTAGAGGCACCCGCTCTGGCCGGGACTACCACAAAAATTACAACCAGTCTTCCTTTACATATGTAAATCCTTCGGGAAAAGATGTTGTAAGCGCCCCTGGTGGCAACAATGATGAACATGCAGGCCCTAAGGAGGCTTTCAAGTATGACTTGATTGAACACTTCAAGCACATACCTCCACGTCCGCACATCCTAGATTTGTTGCGAATGTCTCCGCACACTCGTGATAATTTCATTTCAGAATTACAAAAGCTGAATGAGGATGTCGACAAACATGCTCCGCAAGTCCTCCAAATTGAAATGGATTACCGGGTCAAAAACTCAGAAGCTTCCTCAAAGGGAGAAAAGAAGAAAACTGAGGGATCATGCGTTGAATGCCTCTCGGTTAAAAAGCAGCCAGTGCAACCATCGCCTTCACAAAGGACGACCTCCTACTTGGTGATACAAGGCACAACCGACCCCTATACTTCACAGGGTACATGCTACAACATCCTTCTCAGACGCTGTGTATGCAATAAAAACCTCTTCCTGCTACAACATCCTTCTCGGACGCCCTTGGATCCATAAGAATGGTGTTATCCCTTCAACTTTACATCAATGCATCAAGTTTGTTGGCGACGACGGCATGACACATCGAGTCTTTGCGGACAAAAAACCCTTCAAAGGTAAAGAAGTTCACTTCGCAGACTCACAAATGTATGAAGGTGAAAAAGAAGAAGAGGAGAAGCATACCGCATCTTTTGCCGAAAATCACCAGAAAGATAAACGCAAGGCTCCTCAACAATCGCCGGAAGAAGACAAATCATCCGGTAAATCCGAAGAGAGCATTCAAACTCCCTTCATCATCTCCCTCAAACCTTCAAATCCTTTGGTCATCACAACTAAAGTGAAGAAGGCAAAGCAAAAGCCTGGGGGCAAATTTGTTGTCTCTTTCGTGTCTATCATGCAAGACACGGATTCGGATTCAAAGCCAGAAGATGACACATCGTCAAGCCAAGCTGACACTCAGCAAGTTCAGCCTGCTCTTACTCCAATGGAGACAACTTCTGACATAGAAGATCCTACGTCAGCTTCCTTCGTTGTTCCAGCAACTTCAGCAAAGGAAAAAACCGATCTTCTTCCATAGATCGGATGCTTCTTCATCAAACACCATGCTTGAACCTTTCCAAAATGAAGGTATGCCACAACTATCCTTATATAGTTCTGTGGCACAAGCTATTATGAAGAAAATGGGCTATGACGCTCAAAACCCAGTCGGTTTGGGAGAAGGACGCGGTATTCTCACGCCATTGGGGCCCGTCTTGACCAAAAGCCAACTGGAAGATTGGAGACTCTACGGCTATGTAGAAAAGTCTTCACACGGGTTAGGGTATGATCCCGACACTCCCCTGAGACAGTTAACACAAAGGCTTAAAAGTCAATATACTGACCAAGCCTCAATATCTCAAGTCTATGAAGACATCGATCTCCCTGGATGTCTCTTTGATGAGTCACCTGACAAAGATCCAGGAAGCTCATCCAATTGGCACGATTTCTCCAAAAATGAAGAGGAGTTGTCGGATGGTACAGACATGTGGTCTTCTGACCCAAAAGAACCCTCATCTCTAAAAGAAGTAGCCTACTTTGACCCGGTTTCAACAGGCGATTGGAATCATCTCATAGCAAGCCTTGGGAAAATTACCGATCAAGAAGACCCGTGGAAAGGAACAAAATCTTGGTCTGGAAATGCCCTTGAAACCCCAGAAGGTTTCGTTGAGCTGGAAGCCTCCGAAAATATTGTGGAGGAACCACCTTCGAACCTTCCAACAGAAGATCCTGTTCAAAAGATAGACTTGGGAACACCTGATAACCCACGTCCTGTATTCATAAGCAAGAATATAAAGGATGATGAGTTACCCGAGTATATCACCTTTCTTCGTGAGTTCGTTGATTGCTTTGCATGGTCTTACGCTGAAATGCCTGGCTTAGACCCCAAAATAGCGGTCTACAAACTCAATCTTCAAGAAGACATCAAGCCTGTCAAGCAAGGCCAAAGAAGATTCCGTCCAGATGTGATGGATAAAATTGACCAAGAAGTTCAAAAACTCAAAAGCGTTGGCTTCATCCGTGAGGAACAACATCCTGAATGGTTGGCCAACATTGTCCCCATGACAAAGAAAAACGGGCAGATCAGGGTCTGTATTGACTATAGAGACCTGAATGGCGCATGCCCAAAAGATGAATTTCCGCTCCCCATACCAGAGGTAATGATTGATAATACCTGTGGATTCGAGCGAATGACATTCATGGATGGTTTCTCTAGCTACAATCAGATAAAGATGCGTCCTGAAGATGAAAAACATACATCTTTTCGGACCCCATTTGGCGTGTAATGTTACACTGTCATGCCATTTGGTCTGAAAAATGCTGGTGCCACATATCAGAGGGCTATGATGAAAATATTCCAAGATATGCAGCACAAGACGGTTGAATGTTACGTTGATGACCTCGCCGTCAAAAGTAAAAGAAAAGAAGCTCATCTCGAAGACCTTCAAGAAGTCTTCCTCCGGCTTCGCAAACACAAACTGCGAATGAATCCTTTGAAATGTTTCTTCGGCGTCTCATCGGGTAAGTTCCTCGGATTCCTAGTTCGGAAAGCTGGAATAGAGCTTGACCCTATAAAAGTCAAAGCTATTCTAGAAATGCCCTCTCCAAGAACCTTGAGAGAACTCAAAGGGCTTCAAGGGAGATTGGCCTACATCAGAAGGTTCATCTCCAATCTTTTGGGGAAATGCCGTCCATTCTCCCGGTTGATGAAAAAGGGTGTAAACTTTGTCTGGGATACTGACTGTGAAGCTGCTTTCCAAGACATCAAGTCATACCTGACAAAACCTCCAGTGTTAGCTGCTCCTACCACTGGAAAACCATTCATCTTGTACACAAGAGCCCTTGATCACTCTTTGGGAGCTCTGCTTGCGCAAGAAAATGATCAAAGAAAAGAAGCTGCTCTATATTACCTCAGCCGCATGCTAGTAGGTGCAGAGCATCGCTACTCTCCAGTCGAAAAAGAATGTCTTGTAGTAATGTTCGCCGTACAAAAGCTGCATCAGTACTTGCTTTCCAACACAGTATACCTGGTCTCGAGGGTCAACCTCTTGAAGGTCCTTGTCACAAAGGCAGGTTCTCTCAATGCTCGACTGGCAAAATGGTCCATCCTTCTGTCACAATTTGATATTAGGTATGTACCACAAAAGGCAATCAAAGGGCAAGCTCTAGCGGACTTCCTCACAGAGCATCCATTGCCTAAAGATTCTCCACTCAGAGATGATCTCCCAGACGAACCAGTCTACAATGTGGAGACTTTCTCACAAAGTGCCTCCTGGGACATGTACTTTGACGGTGCAACCAGGACAAATGAAAAAAGACAGCTGATCTCGGGAGTTGGCATCCTCTTTGTTAGCCCCGACAAATACATGATTCCACATGCTTTCTCGCTACTGGAACCATGCACAAACAATGCAGCTGAATATCAAGCTCTGGTCCTAGGATTGGAATTCGCCATCGAATCCGGTATCACCAAGCTGGAAGTCTTTGGAGACTCTCAGCTGATCGTCAACCAGATGAATCAGAAATTTGAAGTCAGGAAGCCGGATTTGCTGCCTTACTACAACAAAGCACAATGACTTCTGCAAAAGTTTGATATCTGTCACATCACCCACATTCGTAGAGGTGAAAACATACGTGCAGATGCCCTAGCTGGACTTGCTGCATTTATGGCAATCCAGGAAGGGGAAAACATGCAAATCACAGTGTGCGAAAGAAGAATCATTCCTCCTCTTAACACACACCAAGCAGTTGCTAAATGCCACCAAGTGGTTGGAAGTCAGATTTCAATCCTTCAAACTTCAATCGGCGACTGGAGGGATCCGTTCATTGATTACATTATGTTCGGAATCCTACCTGAAGATCCAAAAGAACGGGTAAGCATCCAAAGGCGAACCCCAAGCTTTCATTTGGATATTCCTTCAAAAGTCCTTTATAGGACTTCTACGCTGCTTGTCAACGGAGTACTTCTACGCTGCTTGTCACAACAAGAGGCTGAAGAAATACTCAAAGAAGTTCATGCTGGTCTTTGCGGAGCTCATCAGGCTGGTCCCAAGCTATATGATCAGATAAAAAGGTTAGGATATTACTGGCCTACCATGGTAGCTGACGCAATGCAATTTGTTAAGCGCTGCCAACAATGCCAAGTTCATGGAGACTACATTCACATGCCTCCAGAATGGCTGCATCCTACAGCGATTTCATGGCCTTTCAAAGCCTGGGGTATGGACATCATAGGTCCTATTTCTCCCCCTTCGAGCAAAGGTCATCGCTTCATCTTCGCCGCTACGGATTATTTCTCCAAGTGGTCAGAAGTATTTGCGTTCAACGAAATGAAGACCTCATCAGTCCTTCAGTTCCTGCGCACTAACATCATTTGTCGTTTCAGCATACACAAAAGATTCATCCATGATAACATACCACAATTCCGGGATCATCGATTCTACAGATTCTGCGACAAATACAAAATCCAAAGTTGTCCTTCGACTCCATACAATCCGGAAGCAAACGGATTAACAGAAGCTTTCAACAAGACACTCTGCAAAATCCTCAAAAAAATGGTCTCTAGTCACAAAAGAGACTGGAGCGATAAAATGTCTGAAGCTTTGTGGGCCTATCGAACCACCGTTCGAGGACCAACACATAGCACACCATTCTCCTTGGTCTACGGATGCGAAGCTGTCGTGCCCTTGGAAGTACAAATTCCTTCCTTGAAGGTATCCTTGCAAGATGACATGACTCAAGAAAGCAATGTCAAATTGCGACTCCATGACCCTCGTCAAACCCACTCTTTTTAGAATTTTCATATTAAATGTTGAGATTTCTAGAAATTTAAACAATGCTTACTTTCATCATTTCATTGTCCAAAAAAAATCCAAGTTTAGGAGCCTTTCCCTAACTTGACCAAAATTTTCAACCCTTGAACCCAAAATTCATGGTTTGAAATAAAATCCGGATTCAGGGATTTCCACTCTAGTCCACCCTACCTTTTACCGCCTAAATGGTTTTAGGTCAAAACTTATGACCCTCGTGTCTTTTTTTAAAAAAAAAATGGTTTTTCAAAAAACTGCGGAGAAGCGACGCTTAGTCGATACTCGCACAAATCGGAAGCATGCGAACCACGTTCGACACTTCCAAAATTGCAGGGAAGCGACATTTCGTCGATACTTGCAAAATCCAAAACCGTGGAGAACAAACATTTCAGTCGATATCCACAACCCAAATTTAAAAGGTTCGAAAAAACCTAAAAAACCGTGGAGACGCAACATTTCAGTTGATATCCACAACCCAAATTTCAAAGGTTCGAAAAAAAAAAACCTAAAAAACCATGGAGATGCAACATTTCAGTTGATATCCATAACCCAAAGGTTCGAGAAAACCATAAATTTCAAAAATCATGGGGAAACGACATCAAGTCAGTACCCACAAAACCAAAATTTTTGAAAAGCAAGGATGCGACATTCCATCGATACTTGCACCCAAATCCGCGAGGATGCAACATTCCATCGATACTTGCAAGAACATTCAGCAGGGAGGCGACTTTTAGTCGATACTTGCATCTTTTGAAAACCAAACAGGCTATTAATGCCACAAACCGGCTATAAATGCCACCAAAACAGGCTATAAATGCCACAAACCGGCTATAGATGCCACCAAAACAAACCGGCTATCAATGCCACAAATCAAAAACTTTGGCTTTCAAAAATAAAAAACCCAGCAATCAATGCCACCAAAATAGGCTATAAATGCCACAAAACAAAACCGGCTATAGATGCCACCAAAAGCTGGCTCTCATGCCAAAATCGGCTTCCATGCCACAAACAAAAATCTGGCTCCCATGCCAAAACAATCATTTGACAAAACATTTTCACAAAATGACGAGCTTTTGATCAAATCCCATTTAGCAATTACTTTTATCACAAAAAGATTTAAGTAAGCGTAGGGAAAACCAAAAAAAAAAAAAGCATCCCATTTAGCAATTACTTTTATCACAAAAAGATTTAAGTAAGCGTAGGGAAAACAAAAAAAAAGGGCATCCCATTTAGCAATTACTTTCATCACAAAAAAGATTTAAGTGAGCGTAGGGAAAACAAAAAAAGAAGAGTACCAAAAAAAATACATGTGGTACCAAAAAAAAAAGAAAGTGTTCACAAGCACTACAAAACAAAGAAAAGTACCAAAAAATACAAGTGGAACCAAAAAAAAAGAAGGACAGTTTCTGCTACAAAAATCAGGAGCTCAGCCAAAAATGGTCTCCAGCCAAGAGTTCAGCTCCTCAAGCAAACTTTTGGCCTCAGCCGTCAGGGATTCCAAGGCACGCTTCTTCAGGAACTTGCCATGAGATGCTGGGGTGGGTTGTAACCCTTCTTTCGCACTGGGAAGCTTATCCCGAGCAGTTCGCCATTGTTTGTTCTCTTCAGACTTCCTTTTAAGAACTCGATCAGCATCTGCAACCCGGCAAATCAGAGCACTCTCCCTGTCGCGAGCCTCTGTTATTGTAGCCCACTTGGCAGCGACTTATGCCTGCAGATGCTCAAGACGTTTCCTGGCCTCATCGACCTCCCTATCAAGGATGTTAAGGTCATGTGTCAGCCCAATGATAGCTAGCTCTTCTAAGTTCTTCTCTCGGACTATCTACTTCCTGCTTTGTGTAGCCTCATCCAGGTTAGACTGAGCCTTATCCGTAGGGTCCAGGAACATCTCCTTGAAGAACTGGTCGTCAGGAAAACCCATGGTCTTAAACCATTTGTCACCCAACTCAATGATCCAATCAACGATCGCCCTGGCAATTGTGACATCCAGACCAGCCTCTTCGGCATCACCGAGAATCTCACGCACATGCTGGATCATCTCAAATCCTGCATCTAAGTGCCCAGAAAGCAGAGTCTCAATCCAAAAGCTCAGAACCCGCACCACCACCTTCTTCGTAAAAAGAAGAGATGGCCCAGCTGAAGATTCGCCCAACTCCGTTGGTCGACTGCTCATGTCATCACTCGTTGGAAGAGTAACAAAAGAACTCTTTCCAGTTGAAGCTTCTCCTGCTCGGGAAGGAATCTCAGCACGAGGTATCTCCTCAACAGTGTCAGAACTGGTCCCATGAGTCTCTACCTCTGGATCAACCTCTGGCATCCCTTGCTCTGGTTCTAAAGGAAGCGACGGACCCTCCTCTTTCACTTCAAAACCTGCCAAAGAAACACAAAAAGGTATGAATATAATCCTATTTGGAAATCATTATCAGGGTTATTACTACAAAATACCTTCTTCGACGACTGGCGGAAGACTCTCTTCCTCCATGAACTCATCGGAAGCATCATCAATATTTGCGTCCATCAATGGTTCAAAGTCATCGGAGTCCTGTGGCAAGTCAGCTAATAAGAAAAAAATGGTGGCAAACCAAGTCACAGACAAAAAAAAGAAGAAAACAAAAGAAGTCATACCAATTGGAGATTCTGGATTCACTCCAGAGTCCCTCGGTTCTTCTTCAGGTGCCCCGACAGGATCCGTCACCACTTCATCGGTTGGAACCTCAAGCATCGCCAAATCTTCCTCTGCTAAAAAAAAAAAAAAGAAAAGCAGAAACAAGAAGCAAATCAGAACATGGAAAAATCCCATGAAAAGAAATGGAAAGAGAAAAAGGAAGAATCATACCTTCACCGACGGTCTCTTCTTCTCGGCTTCTCTTCTCTGGAGGCTCGTTAGCATTCCCTGGCGCCTCCTCATTGATAGTAAAAGGTACTTCCAAGTTAGGAGAGTCCTCATGCTGCCCCTTGCTGCGATGACTCCTCCTCCTCTTACTCCTGCGGGCTCACTTCTTAGAGGAACCTGCCCCGCTGTCAGAGTCAGGTTTCCCACTTGACTCCTCACTAGATGGTCTACTTTTGCCAGTAGACTCCACGGAAGCTTGCCTCCGTGCCGCTTGCATCCAAGCACCAAGTTCGGCTTCCTCCTATTCTAGCTGCTCTAAAGCCTCATCAGGTATTTCTCGAACAGCTTCAGAACCAATGATGCCCTGGTCACCGAGAAACCCTATTTAAGTATAAGATTTGAAACACATGTCTCATGTATGTGGATCTCATCCATACACATGCATTACATCTAATATACTTATGGACTCCGGTTCATCTCATGAACCATCATGTCATTCGTATTTGTTATGTGCAAGTAAGTAATAAAACATCATTCATCTCATGAAAGGACAAGTAATAAAACACCATTCATCTCATGAAAGAAAAGGATGATTATATTGATATATAAAGGAATAAATCAATTTATTACATCATCTAATGGATTGAGACCATATAAACTAATAGTATTGAGGTGTTTGCGGACATGTGCTTTGGCACTCCACGTAAACCCTAACACTAGAGTGAAGATCCACATCGCTCCAATCGATCTCCAATCTCTGATCAAAGCATGTCTATCCATCCTCAATCCCTTCCATTGTCCCTTTTTTGTAATCCCCGATGATCCACAACCCACCATCATCAGTCTAGACCACAGCCGAGTCTTCCTATCGATCCAACCATCCCAATAACCCATGATCCTTGATTTGTACCCCCTTTGCTAAAGCCAAATCCACCATATATCCCAACATCCTGAACCCTAATCCACCTAAAGTCCAACCCACGCAAAGCCCTCTTCAAGATCTAAACCCTAATCACCAACCCATCTCCAGTAACCCTTCCCAATCCCAATTCGAGTTATATATTAAAAAAACAAATTGTCATCCCAAATCCCTTAACCAGTCCTGAACCCACCCTGTCGAACACCACCAGACCCCACTTCCCATCATCCCCATCCCGTGAATTAGATCCCATCCTTTCGGCGGAACCCATTCAAATTAAAAGGGGAGGAAGGAATTTTGAAGATGTGTAGTTTTGATGTGATCCATTGTTTGAAAAATAGAGGCTTTACATTACTTTTACTAACATAGTAAATTACCAAATAGGCCCTTAAGGTGACACATATTGGGCTATTAGACAGGCATGAGTTTAGGTCCTGGCAAACCTAGGTAAGGCGGAACAACTTGTTCTGAAGAATCCAGGCCAGTTATGTGGGTTGAACCAAACAGAAAATAAAGCATCTACGCCCAGCTTGCTGACATCAAAATCCGGCACCAGTTAAACACAAAGCTGATCAAATTGAAGGCTTAAAATTTTTTTTGCAATTACGGGACCATCGGACGTCAATTTCAGATTCGTTTTCTCCATCTTGCTCGTGAACATCAAATCTACCTATTAGGTCAGTTAAAAAAATAAAAATTGCATTAAAAATGGTTTAGAAGAAGAATGCAAAAGTTGAGCCTTCATCAGCATCTATGGAAGAATTGGCTGAAAACATTGCAGAATTATCTAGCAATGTTGCTCAATTACCCACAATGATAACTTAACTCCAAGAAAATCTTATAAGGATGGATGCAAGAATCATAAATTTGAAAAATAATCGAAAAGCGACCACTAACCGAGATGATGGAGGAAATATTCGAAATCAACGAGGTCAACATGCAGTCAATATTGATCGACATTTAGGAATTAAACTCGTGATTCCCGAATATGATAGAAAACTAAAGCCGGATGAATTTAAAGATTGGTTAGTGTGTGTCATAAAAGTATATTCGCACATAAGCCAATGACCGAGGCTCATAATTCACTCTGGTAGTAACTCAATGAACCAGACACACAAGGTGATCCTAAAGACCAAAAAATAGAGGAGTTGGCTTCATCAGCATCTATGGAAGAATTGGCCGAAAACATTGCAGAATTATCTAGCAATGTTGCTCAATTACCCACAATGATAACTCAACTCCAAGAAAATCTTATAAGGATGGATGCAAGAATCATAAATTTGAAAAATAATCGAAAAGCGACCACTAACCGAGATGATGGAGGAAATATTCGGAATCAACGAGGTCAACATGTAGTCAATATTGATCGACATTTAGGAATTAAACTCGTGATTCCCGAATATGATAGAAAACTAAAGCCGGATGAATTTAAAGATTGGTTAGTGTGTGTCACAAAAGTATATTCGCACATAAGCCAATGACCGAGGCTCATAATTCACTCTGGTAGTAACTCAATGAACCAGACACACAAGGTGATCCTAAAGACAAAAAATAGAGGAGTTGGAGGAAATAGAAGCCGAAAATGATGGAAAATCTCTCTTGAGAAACTAAAAAGGATGGAGAAGCTCTGTCTTCTAGGAGTCTACACCCACTATTGAGAAGAAATGGTTGAAGAAAAATACTTTTCGTTCAATAGATGGGCAAAAATGTATAGTTGTAATTGATGGCGGAAGTTGTGAAAATATCATCTCTCAAACTCTTGTTGATCGCTTGAAGCTGAAGGTTTATAAGTACAATCGTCCCTACTTTTTCCAATGGTTAATGACAGGTGATGAAATGCAAGTGCGACATACTTGCCAAGTTATTTTTGCCATTGATGAAGATTATAAAGATACATAAAGATACAGTTTGGTGTGATGCACTACTAATGGATAGTGGTGATATTTTGTAGCGCCGATCAAGGATGTATGACAAAAATGGCACTCATGGTATGCGCAACAACACATACACAAACATGCATAGTGGAAAGCAAGTCACACTCCTTCCAAAGAAGCCAATACTGCCAAAGAAGAGCTCAAGAGCAAAAGCTGCAAAGGAAGTGCTTCACATACAACATGTGCACAGAGGCAAAATGAAGAAGACCCGAGTTCGAGATTGAACTCTTCTTTCAACCTGGGGGGAGGGGGGGAATGATGCAGAATACAAGTGGTCCCGCCCAAGATATTTTAGGGATTTTTTTTTGTTTTCTTAATTATTAATTAGCAAGTTTCTAGTTGTAATTAGGATTAGATCTCTTATTTCCTAAGTTATTTTATTTTCTAGTTTGATTAGGTTTCTTACCCACCAAGTTTATCTTCCTATTTATATGCAGTGTAAGAGATAAAAATCTCAGATTTTGATTATTTTAATAGAATTATCATGGATTTTTTCCTCAGAGAGGTGCATCCTCATGTTGAGGTCTCTATGGAGACATATTTAGGTATCTGTAGACACGTGCATCAGCACTCCATACAATCCCTAACCCTAAGGTCTACATCAAAGGGTGTATGCATGAGCCCAAAAGTATCTATGTGCAAAAGTATCAACGGCTCATTCTTCCTCCGGGATTTACCCACTTGAAAATGTATTCTATGTTTTTTAATTAGATTAATGATTCACATATTTCCTCAATCTTATATGCCATAGCTAAAGCAACAACCAATTTTTGGTTATGTAGACCGAAGTTAAGATGCTCGTATCTCTTTTTCCAAAGCCATGCAACACCACACGTTTCATCAACATTGAATACATTGATGCTAGCTCGAAAAATCTGATCAGAAACATTTTGTTTGGGGTCATTTCCACAATCATAGGCATCTCCATATTTTTCTTGTTAAAATCATTCATTGATCTTCATAAAAAATGGCAATATATCCCACCTTCATCAACTAACACAAACTAATTAAATTATGAGCTAACCCAAGAACATACATGACATTGTGTATGATCTTATTACCTGACTTGGTGCTTACTGAAACAACTCCCTTAGCTCTCACTTGAACTTGATTGGTGTCTCCCATCTTTACTTGCAACCTTACCGCATCCATTTCCACAACTGTCACGGCCCCAAACCCGGGCCCTGCAACGACCCGACCTCGGAGAGCATGAATGGGATTAAGTAACAATTATATTTCTCCCAAGATCTGCATGTATGAGGATGACAAATTCCAACACACTCTGAATACTTTGTGGAAGCTTTCGTGTCAGTGCGACCCATAGTCCGTGGCCATCGGATTCCGTGTCACACTCACCCGCTAGCATAAAGCTATCATATCAAGAACCATATCAGACTAGAATAACTACCACAATAAAGTACAAAGCTGACAGTAACAGGATAATACATTCCCATATATGTTCAAGTTACAAATATAAATGTATATTAATTACAATTCCCATAAAAAGACTAATAAAAGCCATATAAATTACAAGCTAAATAAACATTACCCCACATGTGACGTAGCTCTGATGTCAAGCTTAATGTCTATGTGACATAGCCGACACTACAACCTGCAGACTCATGGCTCCACATCCAACACAAGCACTTAGCTCGGAGCCAAGAAATCTGGACCTGAGTACCAAATAGTGGGTCAGACATGACAGTCTGGCAGGTGGGTGAAAGGATAATAAATATGCTGAAGAATAAACCTTGTTATAAATCATGTCATTTGATCAAAAGCTGCATATAATTAACATGCGTGGAAAATCATGGATATCTGACGAATCACGTATTCATGTAAAATAGGTATAAAACATGGATATCCGACAAAACATGTATTCACTTAACGCATATGTAAAACTGGGAGATCTGACAAAATAAGCGTTCATTTAAAACATCTGTAAAACATGGATACTTGACAAGTCGGGTGTTTCCTCACATTACAAACCCAGTCCATATGCGGACCCTGCAAATCACCCTTCTTCGAGGAGCCACAATCGTGAGGACAAAAGACAACCACATAAAGCTAAATCCTCTATCACTAAAGTGATGAGAGCACATCAAGGCGTTGATCTCAGACACATGAAGTGGTGAGAGTCAACGAAATATATAAATACATATAATTATATGGGACCACAGCCACGGACTGGGTATCGGGACTGGACAGGACCCAAGCTGCAGTTGGCGGGAATGGGAGGGGGACCTCCAAGTCAGTAGATGAAGCCGACAAAGTCGCCCAAGCTTAGTAATGCCGACTCATATGTCACATGAAAAAAATCGGGATATGTACAAATGTCTGTATGATATGAAACACATAAACGGGCTGAACGGGGTGCCCATAGGCACAAATGTCACTCTTGTATCGGGTCAAGCATAAATGTGGCAGGGAAAATGCTAAAAATGCAAGTTCGGTATTTTTCGGGGCATGACTAGTCTTGTAGTATGAATTTCGGGAAGTACACATAAAAATTAGGATAAAATTAGAACATAGATGTATTTCCATAAATTCCCGAACCAAGCAGTGAGGGCTCCATATTTAGATCAATGTGTATAAGGGTCCCGTATGTCTGTTTCGATATTGACTTGGTACTCCATGAGATTGGAGACATTCTGAGCTCCCTATACACATTAGCAAGCCAAAAAAACCCTAAATGAATCTTTGTGATGGGGTTTCTTTCTCAACCGGGCTCCATACAAGACCTCCTCAGTCTCACCATTGCACTGGGGCTCTGAACATACCTCCCCAAGCCTTTACACATCAGTTCCATGCTCCTAACATAGCCCCAGGCCATCAGCACACATGGCTTGAGCGGGGCTCTGTGGATGGGTTCACTCGAGCGAACTTGACAGTTTGCTCGAGCCAACGGTCCTCTGGATGGGGTTCGCTCTAGCGAACTGTCCAGAAACTGCACCGAAGTGCATCCCGGGCTCCTTCCTTTCTCCTCTTGCAAATCTCATTGAGCCTCCAATCCTTCACATAATTGAGGGCTTATATCCACCTCCACACCACACTTAATCCACCATCAGAACCACCCCCCAAAATACATCAAATCACCTCCCTTCCATCCACATTCAGTCACAAGGGACCCATCATATATGAAATCCATGGTAACACAAGGAAACAAGATCTAACCAAAACAAGATATGCATATTTCCAAAATATTTAACAAGAGAGATAAAGACTCGTTAATATGTGTATTTCGAAATCAATATAAATCATAGCAAGAAGTATTAAAGCATCAAAACCACTAATGAAATCAAGCTTTTCTCATTAAACATGATAATAATCAAAACAATCCATTCATCCACTTGCCTTGGCCTCCAAGATAGCTAAACAAGCTCCTAATCACACTCCAAAACCACAAATCACCAAGCTACACAAAAACCCCCAAAATAAAACTCATTAAGAACCCTAGATAGCCAAAAATCAAGAAAGAAAGAAATGGGGCACACAAAGCTGGGGAAATGGAATCTAAGGGCTGCCATTGCACATGATAGAAAATGGGAAGGAGTCTTTACCTCTAGGGCCATCAATCAACAAGGAGCTTGAAATAGGGGCTGCCCAGCTGAGATTTGCACAAGGATGATGTCCATGGGAAGCTAGAAGGATGGAGAAGAAGTTGTCCATTTTTGCAAGGTTCAGAGATGGATTTTGTGATAGGGAGCAAGAAGAAGAAGAGAAAGGGAAAAACACTAAGGAGCTGAAGCTCCTCTCCCTCACAAATGGTTGGAATGAATGGGAGAAGAAGGGAGGGATGCCCCATTTTATAAAAGGGTGGGTGTGGGCCCCACCATCACTTAAACTTGTTGGGGTCGAAACATCAATTTCTGGGCCCCAGATGCGATTGACGAAGAAAAGAAAAATGTTTCTCAAAAAGGGGTATATTTCAAGGGTTTTGGAGACATTGAAATTTGTGTCCATATTCAATGTGAGACCGATTTTGCCCCCAGGGCTGGAAAAACCGATTTTCGAGGCTTCGAATGGGTACGGAGTGAACACGAAAGTTGTAGGGAATGATGAAGTTAGTCAAATGAAGCCGAAAGGGGAATTTTTGGGAATCACGGAGAATCTCCCTTCGCTGACCACACAAAACAAGTAGGACCATACAATTGTTGTCTAGGTTCACTGGCTCTCAAAACTTTCCAAAGCTAATGAAAAGGCATTCTAACTCACAAACTCAATTAAACAACCACTAATCCCACTTAGAAACCTAATCCACAAAAAAATCAACACTATTCCCAAAAATTAGGGGTCCGGGTCTCACATCCTTCCCCCTTAGAACATTTGGTCCTCCAAATGAACTAAACAAACCCGAAACAGGTGGGGATATTTATCCCGCACTTCGAAAACAAAACCTCAAACGGATGCTCCAAATCAGTCCTCTCGAAAGCGCCTGAACTTGTTGGGTCATCCTTGTTGTAGAACCCTTAGGTCGATTATCAACAGTCATCAGACATTCTTCTACTGGCTCGAATCTGTTACTGCCCTTCCAATCCAACTGCTCAAGAAGTTTGCGAACTCTGACTCCTAAGTTCCACCAAGTCTCTCGCTTCTAGCCACCTTGATAAAGAAAATTCTTGGAACAATTCTGTCGACTTCATCACAATTGTCGAAGCTAGGATCTCATATTAGACACTACACCATAAATCAGGAAAACGACGACCTTAGTCCGTCGTTGTTCAATAAAAACGACGACCAAAGCCGTCTAATGGCCGTCCTTGATTTTGCAGTAGTTTTTTATAAACAACTGCCCTCGGGCCGTAGTTTAAATTCGTTCGTTTACATTCGTTAAAAACAACTGCTTAGGGCCATCGTTTTTAATTTTTTTGAATTTAAAAAAAAATATTGAAAAACTTGGGCATGCCCAGGTTTTTCAATATTTATTTAAAAACATGAAAATATTTTTTGGAATCACTTAAAATCTTTAGAAATTGAGGAGGAAATCGGCTCAATGACGAGGCCCATTTGAAGGGTGACACGCATCCAAACAACCCAATCTTTAACCTTTCTATTTCTTCTTAAAAGTTGATTCATCAGCCAAAGATTTGATGGACATGATTAACTATTTTAAAAAACTCTTTAAACAATCCATCCTAGACGATATTCAAGATAACCACTTCCATGATACACCCCACTAAGCCAAAAAACCAACTTGTACAACATGTGTGCATCTAGCAACTCAAAATTGCTTGGTCTATTTTGAAATCAAAATAACTTATAAAAAAAATGCTTTACTTAGCTCAACATGAAGATACCTCAAATTCAGGAATAAGATTCTAAGCTTCTGCAATTGTCTTTAAGAGACCAAACCATGGTCCAATGCGAGGGCTAGGAGGTCCTGCCATCCAGAATTTCCACTTTGAGGCGTTATATCAGTTTCGCGCAAATGAGGTACATCTAAAGAAAATAATGCATAAGAACCATAAGGGCAATGAATCAAAAGAACCAAATTTTAAATTTTGCTTTGTTAACCATAGTCAACTAATTATTACCAGTACATAGAGAAACAAAAACCAAAAAAAAAAAATTACATCAATGGTTACATTACATACCAATTGGGTGAAATGTGAGTGCAGGACGGTTTGTCCCCCTTTTTATCCCTGCTTTTACAGAAGCCATAGCTTTCTTTTATTGTTCCTTTTGGAAATGCATAAGGAGAGATTTTATAGATGTGCAAAAAGGAACAAAATCTTCACTAGTTAGAAGGACCAAAGCTAACCACAATGAACACAAAGTGTGGGTCTGCTTCCTGGATACTTGGCATCACAATTGCACGAATATTCCTTGCCTTTCTTGGGTTGCATTTTACCTGCATGCCTTTATCATCACATGAACATTCTACAAATGGAAAGTTTTTATGCCAGCTTTCATGATAGGAAGAGTGTGCTTACTTTTCTGATATCACTGTCATATACCTTTTGTAGCAGATTTCAAATGAACCACTCAATATCGCATCCAGAGCATCTGTATCAGATATTTTCTTACACTTGATCTAATCCAATACTCTGCTGGGTATAAAAGATTTTGGTTGCGCCTCAGAAGTTAAAAACTTATCAGGGAATGGGATAAGAAAAACATCTTTGTTATGGTATTGAGATTTTCATGGCTAAGTTAAGATCAATATTAGGATAAAGTTTCACCAGTTAAAAAAAAAAAGCACAATTTACGAGCAGTTAAATTTTGCCTTTGTATGAAATGCGGATTGAAGCCTAAATACGATTTTCATAGGGACTTTCCACTTAAGCATGAGAACAACAGATTTAAGCACGGATTCCTTTCTATCACAAAGTTGCCTGGTCAAGGGACCACCATAGGATTAGCATCGAGGTTCAAACAACATACCAAGTTTAGAAATAGGGCCACTCTTTCCATTGAACCATTCTCTTCAAAATCACGTTTGAAGAACTGGGCTGTCTCCATTTTTACTCCCATTGCTGTAAATACAATGGCAAGATTATCCCCTGCTTCATCCTGCTGCAAATACTAGGGCTGCAAAGACCAAGCAAGCACATAGCTGGGGCGTAGACAGACCAGCCAAACCTACCATGATGGAAAAGTAGTTAGCTAAAAACAACCAAGCGCCTTATTTCCAGATATGAGAAAGGTATGGATAATTTTCCAAATTCCTAGAGAAAAAAAAGAAGAAGAAGAAAAGACTTGCATTATAAGATAACTATCCAGAAAAGACTTGCATTATAAGATAACTATCCTTCATTATTCACATAATAATAGTAACAATAAGAACAGCAATAATAATAAGCAGCTTACAGACTAGCTTTGAGAGAGGGGGAGGGGGGAAATGAAGGTAAGTACCAAAGCATTTTACATGACAAATGAATAAAAAAACTGAGATATTTTAAATTTGTGTCTAAGTTAGGGTTAATGGTGGGTTTGGATATGTACCAAAAATAGTACTACGATTTTCTCAGATGCCATTTCTCGAGTTTGAGACAGAGCAACAAATAGCAATTTCCATTATAGATTAGAAGTTAATCCCACTCAAACCTAGGCAAAAAAAAATGCTCTTAGAACTCCATCACCAGATGAATAAATACCAAATAGAATAAGAGCAATGTAAAAAAGGCAACAACCTCTACAGCCAGAAAATCAAAACAACGCAAGACCCACCTCCCAAAACCACTTAAAAATTGCAAAAGCTCCTCAAAGTGGCTGCTGTTAAGAAGACACTCCTTTTTTCTATGCTCTTGCTGTCATTCCTCTTTATTGCCTCTGGTGCTTATCTCTTCTCTTCCAACCTATCTCTCTGTTAAAATCAGCATTGTTTCATTGTCTGCTACTATTTTATTTATCTTCTATTAGATATAAAACTAATGTAAGACATGAAAAACCGTAAATTGTATGTTCCTTTTCTTTTGTTGAGTCATTGATGATGATTGGGTAGAAGAACATATGTTATAGATGAAAACATAAATTAAGCAACTTGTTCAGTGTCTCCAATGCACCAACTTTTTGTTTCCTCAATCTCTTGATTCTGTAAATTGGAGGGCCCACCACAACCACATGGTACCTTCCAAACTAAATGTTGGGGCACTGGAATTTGGGTTGGACTACCATGTGCATCTACCACACTTCATAACTAGAATGTATATGAACATCAATCACGACCAACCATTGTTGGCCACACATAAATTGGGTAAAATTGACTGTCCATCAGATGGGAGTCAAGTAGATAATTAGGAAGTTACAGTGGCTTGATTTAAAAATTAAGAAAAATGGAGGAACCAATGTTTGGTCCATTGCATTTAATTAATGTGTTTTTTGGGCCATGTTCCATCCAAAATAGGACCACAAATTGGATGGTCAGGATCAGATATTCTTATTTTTTTAGTGATTTTATGGGAGAAACTCATGACATTGTTTACAAATTCAAGTCACACTATATTAGACTCAATCTTTATAGCTAGATACCTACATATATATATATCCACATGCAATTAATGGATGGTGACTTGCACGTTGCAGGGCACGAGTTTCTAATGAGTTAGGAGCAGGCAATGGGAAAGGAGGTTTGCAATCATTGTATCAGCAGCTACATCTTCAGTTACAGGGCTTTTGTTTTGGTTACTTATCATAGTATTTCATGGCAAGTTCCCCCTCTTTTTCACCACAAGCCCAATCATAGTGGATGCAGCTGAAAAACTTGCAATCCTATTGGCCTTCACCATGCTACTTTGGAAATTGGAGGTGAACAAATGTTTCATCTTGATTGTGGACTATGACTACAGGAAGGTAAAGATCTTGAGACTTTAGTGATTATGTGGAGATCAAATCCACATATTACGAGACCCCATATAAACAATCTCTTTTGGATAACTAGCTAATCAAAGGTCTATTCACATCTCTACTTATGTCGTAGAGTTGAATATAATACTAAAAGCCCTTTTATATAGACTTAAAAGCATATCATTTCTTCATTTCTACAGCAACTTTGGACTCCATATTCGACAAAGATGGGGACTGTAGAGGAGAGAGATGGCAACCCTTCTCAAACTAGTTGAGTGAAAGCCACCCTGTATCTGCAAACTGCCCCCTTTTTTGCCCCCTTTCCTAACATCAGAAGAAAGCAAGACGCTATTGTGTTGCTTTGAATGGGATTACATTTGGCCTTTTTTGGTAAATACAGAGATCGGCACCAATTCTACCCTAAAAAGAAGCAAATGGATAAAAAAAAGCACAAAAATGAACAGAATAAGCTCCATTTCCAAATCCCACATAAAAGGGAAATTCTATATGCACCACCAGTTTTGATGAATACGCCCACATTCTGAGCTCACCACAGCCATTTTATGTTTAAAACCTATTTGCTTAGCACACCCACCAAAATACCGAAACTGCCCAGCCCTCTCCTTCTCCATTCCCTCGTCTTCATTTCCATTCCCTCGTCCTCGTTTTTCAAAATTGGCACGGCAGAAGCTGAGTAATTCCGACGTCTCTCCTACATCTTCTTCTCTTTTGCTCTCATCACCTTCTTCATCTTCTTGTACAAACAAGGTAAGGTCATCTTCTTCTTCTTCTTCTTCTTCTTCGTTAAATTTTCCAATCATTTTCACCTTCTTTTTAGGTTATAATGTATGCGTTTAGGTTGCAATTTATGCATTTAGATTGTATTTTCACCTATTTAGATTGTATGTGGATTCCGTAATGCATGATATGGATGGGAGTTTCGAACTCCAAATTTTTCCTTCCCATTTGTTTTCTTCTTCTGGTTCGCGGGGTGCTCGGCAAACCAGAAGTGTGCAGGTTAATTTTGCACGGCATATCGACACCGTGCATTTACTATATGCACGGCCAATGTTAACCGTGCATGTCATATATGCACGGCCAATGTTAGCCGTGCATATATTATTTGCACGGTGTCGATATGCCATGCAAATTAAATATGCACGGCTAACATTGGCCGTGCATATATGAGATTGCACATTAATAGTATGCCGTGCAGAACAAATTTACAATGTTTTAACAATATTTGTTTTTTATTTTGAACAGATTAGAAAATGCCTAGAAGACCTGCTCGTCGCGGTGGCAGCTCACTTTCAGTAGGTGGACGGGCTAGTTCTTCTAGCGAGCCATCTAGAGTGAGGACGAAGATCGGTGTGCCAAGACCGCCACGTCTCCGAGGTTTGCATACTAGTAGTTCGAGTGCCGGTCGTCAACGACCAACGGCATCTGAACGAAGACGAAAAATGCGACAGGATCCACTCCCAGATTCGTCAGAGGAGTCAGAGGATGATTCATCTGAGGAGGATTCATCAGAGCATGATTCCTCAGAGGAGGAGGAGGCACAGCCGTCCACTTCTGCTGCAGCGGCAGCAAGGGATGATCATCCATCAGGCCAGGATGAACAGCCATCCAGTCCTCCCCCAGCGGCGGCAGGGGAGGATCCTATCCCCGGTGGTCCGGTTGATTTATCGGTCCTCCCTAGTGTCAGGACGCACGTGGCCATACCCATATGGGACGGGGAGGTAATCTTGCTTTTTTTAAATTTGTGAATTATTTGTTTTTCAAATAATATGTGTTGAAGTCTATAATAACATATATTAATTAAGTTTAAAACTTTTAATGTGCAGGAACGTGAGCCGCTTAAGTGTATCAATCATTGGCGAGGGTTGAAGGATTGGTACATACCTCGGCCCGGGGATGGGGCCGATATCGAAGTTCCTCGGTTTCGTGCGATTTTAGAAGAGTCTGGATTGGCTGGCCTTAAGTCATTATCGTACCGATATACTTCCGCCCCTTTGATATCCAGTTTCGTTGAGAGGTGGCAGCCCGAGACAAACACCTTCCACATGCCATTCGGTGAGATGACGATCACCTTAGACGATGTGGGTACTCTCCTCGGCATCCCAGTAACGGGATTGCCTGTCCACGCATCGACCAGTATGGGATTTACCGAGCAGGTAGATTTACTTGAGGCTGGACTAGGCGTGGATAGAGCGACCGCGTCTGCTGAACTTCAAGTGGCTCGTGGTGGGGTAGTGAGGCTGGCCTGGATCAAGCGAGTGTGCAGTAGGGTGGGTCCTCGGTCGTCTGTTGAGCAGGTAGATTATGCAGTTAGAGGCTATCTTCTGTTTCTGTTAGGCTGCACAATTTTCACTGATAAGTCGTCCACCAGAGTCCCCATTGCGTACCTATCTTTACTGATGGACTTGGGACAAGTCCGTCATTATGCATGGGGCGCTGCCGCACTTGCATATCTTTATCGCCAATTGGGGACCGCTACGAGGGCAGATGTCAGACAGATTGCTGGGTACCTGACACTCCTCACGGTAAATGTGCATAACTCTTTGATTAAAGTTTCCATTTGCCTATCTCTGTACTATTATTTATATATTATTTTTAGTCATATAATTAAAAACTCTAACTCTTGCAGTCTTGGGTGTACGAGCACTTCCCATTTGTCCGTCCTCCTGCAGCATTGGGGTTTACGGCTGCAATGCCTCATGCGGCTCGCTGGAATCCTGGCCAGGATTCCGGGATTGGAAGGGAGAACGTAAAGTTGTTGCGGGAGAGGCTGGACGACTTACATCCTAGTGAGGTGAGCATCCAATAGATTTGTTTCTATTTATTTTAAGTTTTTTTTATGATCTATATTATTTGTTAGAATATTAATGATTTGTTTCAATTACTTCTTGACATAGGTTGCTTGGGATCCGTATACCGGTGCCAGAGCTCAGCATCCATTCCAACAGAGTTCTTTCTTCTGTGGTTGCTTGAGAGCAATGGATGTCATTGAACCCTACCACCCACAGAGGGTTCTTCGTCAATTTGGGTATGTTCAAACCATCCCACCAGCACCGCTTGCGCCCCTTCGTGCGTCTCGAGGATCTACTGCCGGACAATACAAGGTCTCCTATAGATTCCTTGATCAGTATTGGGAGTCTTGGGAGGATCATGTATTATCACTAGCACACCGTGGCCATCGAGTACAATATGCATGGGAGTGCTCACCCGACTACATGGAGTGGTTTGTTAGGATTTCACGTCCTCGGGTACAGAACCCTGAACGGCACTCCCATTATCATCCTCATGAGGATCAAGATGACCCGACTCCAAGAGTGGTGAGCGTTTGAAATTGCAATTGTAACATTATGCATCCATTTTAAAAGTTATAATTCTCTTAATTATTAACATGTATAATGATTTCTTACAGATCCGCCGAGCGAGTGATAATCTTCGTGCTACGATTGCACAGCCTGGTCAATCTGCTGATTTTTACTACCGGGCAATACAGACCACTCTGGAGATCTTGGATGGCTTGCCGGTGACGTACCGACGACGTACGCATCCTTAAGGAGATTTGCTGTTTTTGGATTTTATGATTGTGTCATGGGCTTTTGTAATTTATTTTGGAACTTGGCGAATTATAAGCCACTTTTTTTTTAAGGCAATTATGTAAAGGATCACTTTTACATATATAATGATGAATTCAAGTTCTTTCTTTTTGAGATGTCTAGTATGATGGCTGAATTTTTATATTTTAATTACTCTTATAGTCTATATTTGTGTAAAAGAAAGATTAGGCAAAATGGAATGAAAAGGACATATGTCAGCACAAAATATAATTAACGTGTATTGCACAGTATGCTCGGCCGTTAATAGCTGTGCATAACATGGTCTGCACGGCTATTATGTGCCGTGCATAACAAGGTCTGCACGGCTATTATGTGCCGGACATAATATGGTCTGCACGGCACATGTTGGCCGTGCATAACAAAGATTGCACAGTATCTGTTAGTCGTGCAGATTCTAACAAGCCATTAAATGTTGGCGTTGCGGACCATGTTTTACATCACTTTTTCATATCGGTGTGAGTTACATCAAATGATAATCAAATTGTTACATAAAATGACAAGCAAACGGTTACATCGAAAAGAGTTACATTATATAATTTATATGGTTACATCAAATGAGAATCATTTTATATAATCAATCGCTGTCAAGATTAACCGACTCTTGTGTTGCTACACTATTTCCCAAAATGTCTCTGAATTGCTCAATGCGATTTGCATATGGGGTCTGCCATCCATCTGCATCAGGATGATGGTGTCTATGCCAATTTGTTGCAATAGGTGGCATGGGTGCTTCTGGCTTCATGAATACCTGAACAAAATGGTTTCCATTGACGAAACCAATCGCGATTATTTTGTGATCACTTGTTGGAATCGGGGGTGATAACAAAGGCAAGAAAGTCAGGCATTGTTGCAATGAAAGCAGGACCAATACGACTTTATAATACGAAGATATCAAGTGACCCATGTCCGGCATTGTCATCCAACGATCGAATCCTGGATTGTTTTCGAAGTAAGACAACGCGTAGTACAGCTCTCCAACCCGGTCATCTCCTCCATATATCAATGCATAATATTGTTGATGCCTCTGCAATTCAATGCTCAAGTCCAATCTAACCTGTCTCCAACTGTCCTCACCCATGCCAAGAAGGCCTGCTATAGATCTGAATCCACAGTTACCATCCGCTGCGACATCCTTGACATTATGGATGTAGGGTCCCAAAGGCTGTGGGAGCGATTGCGAAAATGCACATGATCGAGTTCGACGGACACTAATCTTCTCACTCTTCTTCTTAACAGATGTACTACTTAATTTAAGTCGTCCACTCTCTTTCACCCCTACTGCGTATTCGAATGCAGACGCCTCACGAGTCGTAGACCGATCGAACTTCTTTTTCTTCAATGATGACCGACCGCGAGTATTCAATTTAATGTCCGGTTCAATCAGAGGTGTACATTCTGGACTTGCTATTTCTCTCAATTTTTTCGGTAGTTGAATTTTTCCAGCCTCATCACTTCCCCGAAATTTCTTATCGATCAAGTCGAACTCAGAAGTTGTGGTCAACTCAGGGGCTTTGTTCACCTTAGTGGGATCTAAATTGAGCTTCCGCCAAAATTGATGTACACATGTTAGTGGTATATGAGACCCTTCTCTTATACATTCTCCAATTTCATGTGCACATGGTAGACCATGGGTCCGTCGTACAACGCACCCACATGCATTCAAATCCGAACCAATATCAGCAGCTCTTACCGACTCATTTAATACTATATCCAAAGCACTCCTTGATACAAATCCTCTCAGTTCACGGAATAGTGCCGGTTTGAATTTATGTTGCACGATGTTCAAACTCTTTTCAAAAGAAGCCTTTATTTCAGTAAATAACAACTGAAGCAGGGAATGGATAACCTGCCAGGACGAATCAAAACTACAGCTCGATGTACCAAGATGTCTCTTTAATTTTGCGTGTGCACTCTCAGCCCTGTTAGTGGTGCAGTTGCCAAAATGCATATTCTGATCCGTCCAAACAGACACGAATTGTTCCTTATGCTTATTCAACCACGAGTTCTTCACATAATCAACAGCATGTGGATACCCACAAAAATTCCGTTCCAAAGCACTTAGAAGTTGAATATAGTCACTTTCAGTTGGAGAGAGTACCAACATGTTCCAACAAGAGATAAAAGCATCCCATCTGTCGTTGGTCTCAAAGAACTTCTTACAGTTTGCCAAGATGTTCCTAGATATATGCCACCTGCATAATAAGTTTGCTGCATTCGGATATACAACTTTGATTGCATTCATGAGCGCTAAATGTCTATCTGTGACAATCACACGTGGCATAATGCATCCATCCATTACATCCTTAAGCCTCTCCATTGCCCATCTATAATTGGCCTCCCTCTCTGAATGAAGGTAAACAAAAGCAACGGAGAACGTCAATTGGGTAGATGTAACACCAACAATCTCAAGCAATGGAAGTCGATATCTATTGGTCTTGTACGTGGAATCCATTATCAAAACTTTTGGAAATGCACGTAATAGCTGAATAGATGACGGATGTGCCCAGAATAAGTCTAAGATTGCATCTGTATCATCATTGCTAGTGTGATACTCAATGTATTTGTTCTTCTCCAAATGCATCATAAGTTGCTGCATCTGTGATCGACCGGCCATCTCTGTCACCCTAAACTTCTGACGAGCATTGTAGATACTCTTCATCGTAGTGGTGTTGTGCACATTCCTCTCCTGCAGTGTTCGAAGGATGTTCCTTGGCTTCACCAGACTCTTAGACATATCAATCAAAACATTAATCTCTTCCGTAGAAAGCCTCCCAGCGAACGAGTGCCCTTCGAGATGTTGTGCGTTTGGATGATTGTGTATCCCACAAACCACTACTAACATCCAATCATCGTCACTAGGCAACTTTCGACCCTTCAAAGCAAATGGGCAATTACACTTCTTCGTTCCAGTTGCCTTGTTAGGATTCTTCTTTTCGTATATCTTCGATGAAGCCCTGTAACTACCACTTCTCTCACATGATAAAACTATTCTCGGTTTCCTGCCATCTCCACCAGCATCCGAAGTTTTGATTACAATCACCAAGCCATGTTTCTTTCCGACATCCCGTGTCCATTGGATTAGATCATCTCGGCTTCTGAATATCGTTTCAGTGGTGAAGACATTAGTAAAATCAAGAGAACACTGACTTGCACCAGTTGAATCAATCTCCTGAAAATATGATCCCAAAATTATTAGTTTATTAGTGCACGGTCCTGTAGGACCGTGCAAAATCACACTGCACGGTAAATTATAGTTGTACATTATTTTTTTGCACGGTTTAATATTACCGTGCAAGTTTATTTTGCACGGTTTATTGTGACCGTGCAAAATACTATTGCACAGTTAAAATGTGCCGTGCAGTGTGATTTTGCACGGTTCTGGAATACCGAGCATATCGCGGAAACAAAATAATTAACGATCTGGAAACGGACTTGGAGAATATACCTCCTCTTGGTAGATTGACAGTTGCTTGTCCATGTTGAAAATGCCTGCTTTCAGTAGACAATGTGCCCCGGGGAGATGAGTACTTTCAAGGGTTGAAGATTCTTATGAGACTTAAGGATACTTTTAAATGGTTGAAGAAGATGATGAGGAAAGAGATGAACATAAACGGGCATGAATGAGTGCGAGAGAACGGTTACGAAACAATGGATGAAAGGGAGAATGAAGAATAAAAAGAGGAGGAATAGGAGATGACAACGGCTCCCCCACTGTGAAAGAACGAAAGGAAGAGGAGAGGAGGAGGTTGATGGTAAAGGGCTAGTTCGTCATTTCACTGGAGGGCAATTTAGTAATTAAAAAAAAAACTTAAAAGTGGGTGTATTCATCAAAAATGGTGGTGCATATAGAAGCTCTCCACATAAAAACCACTCAAACTCGAAGAAATGCAACTACCTAACAGAGATCAAGAACAAGAAAAACACGATTTCAAGCTCACCTCCGGAATGTCGACAAAAGCTAGGGGTTGAGATCGAGATGCTTCATATGATGGAGAATCGATCGAGAAATGCTGTGATTTCCATGGATTTACAGAGATATAGACCTTGAAATCTGAATCTGCACTGGAAAACTTTGAAAAGGAGAGAAACACGAACATCAGAAACCTTAGATTTTTTCTTCTTCTGCACTTCTTCTTCTTTTGCTCTTGTTCGTCTTCTTCAACACAAATGATTGATGAACCACAAAACCCTACAACTTCATCGACAAAACTAAAGGCTGTGAAAAAAAGTTGGAAACTGGTTATACTGTTTGGTCGACGAGAGAGGGATCGGATCTGGAGACTGTGAAAAAAAAAAGCAATTTTGTAAAAAGAGATTTATGGATTAGGGATTCTCTGGCGATTTGAAGAGACTGGGAGAGAGAGCGATGGTTAGGGTTTTCTTTGGGTCGACGTCGTTTGGCAACTTTTAAAGGATCCCATTAAACAATGGCCTTGAGACCGTAGATGTGTATAAAATGAAATCAACTACATCATCATGGATGGGAACCATTTTCGGATTCCAGTCGTTTAAGGCCTGTTTTGACGTAGTGAGATGCACAATCTTCAAGGGGAACTCTTGCTGGTTCTAGCTCTTTTTACTCGTTTCTCTTGATCCACTACACAATAGTCGGTTTCTGACACTAGCATGCTTGTCTCTTCACCATTCCTCAGCATTTGAAGCTTCGTCCTCACTCTTACAATTGTTCTGCCAAATCTGCTTCCCCCAACAAAACCCAAAGTAACTGACTTCCTGCTCCATATATGTGTACATTGTAATCCGATGTTCCTTAGATCGATAAAACCCACATAAATCTTCGTTGTCATGTGATCAAGTAGAGGTCCTTCCCGCAGACAACTCCTCCATTAATCGCTGAAATTTGACTCCAAATGATACTAACATCCCGCTAGGTCTACTCCACCACATGGTTGCACTTGTTGAAAATTCATGAATAATTCTCTGACAAAACTCATCAAATTCTAGAAATCTCTAACTTTGGACATCTCCTTGGAGCTTTACCAACTGAAAATTATCTCTAAACATTGATGATCTGCCCTACTCTTGTACAACTGCAATATCCCCGGTCAAATATGGCGGTGAGATGAGTTCGTGGTTGAGGTCTCTGATTCGGTTGAAGATCTCAAACTGTCCAAACTTTTACCCGGCAACTTGTTCCTCTAACACAATCAACGTTCGAAGAATCCTTTCGTCAAGCCCCTGACACTCATTATATGTTCTTACACAACTTTGAATCTGCTACTTGCCTTGTCCATCAATGTCGGTCCAAGAAAATGAAAGTTTTGACTTATTCTGATGTATTGTAACTCTATATCTGTCGTAAAGCACTGCACCGGATGTCTTTAAATGCCAATTCTTCAAACTCTAGTCTTGTCATTCTGTCTTCCCTTGGCTTCGGAAAATTGGTGATGCTGAGTACTACAGATGTTTCTTACTTCAGGCAATGTCGTCCAAACCTCTGTACAACGATCAGCTCCTGACCATACGTGTTGGTCTACTACACATCACCTTAAACGGTTACAACTCAACATTCAAATCTTAAAATTGTTCCAATCCACCTCGTTTTTTCAATCTTCTGCCTCTATCTCAGGTTCATCGTCCTCAAGTCATGCACATGCGTCATTCTTCTTTGAATCTTTCAACCAGCCTTGTCCATAGGTTATGATTCTCCAGTTTGCATCTGTACATGTCCAAACTGATATTCCGAAAGTCGGTAAAGTCTGCAAAATCTCCTCTGTCATATAACCAGGTAATAATCCATTATGTCTACAGCTCTTTATACCACAAATGAAAGCTTACTTCCTATGATTTTAACCACACGCTGATGCATCCCGTTGAGTTGACTTCACCATCATTATAGAATCCTTTAAAATTCTCTAAGTGCATGTTTGGCATCTCTATTTTCCAACTCTATTTGTCTATTTGTCTAAATTGGACAGAGGTTGGAAAAAGTAGAGTGTTTGGTAGATGACTTTATCCTCTTCCTACTTTAGAAGAGTAGAGGCAAATCCTCTAAAATTGAAATGCCCACTTTCTGGGCATGTGAAAAATAGACGCATGGGCTCTAAAAAATGTAGAGGCGGAAGCTATTTTGTGGACGAAAATGCCCATAGACGGTGTTTGGTTGACACCGAAAATCCTTTGAACAAAAGACCCGGTTCGTTAGCAGAAGAGAAAACAAAACCCCCGTTCGTTATAGAGCTAGACAAAGGAGAGGAGAAGACGAAAGCCTCGATGCAAGAACATCATCTCGATCGACCTTCTCCTCTCCTCCGCCGGACAGTCGACTATACACTGGTATTCCTCCCCCTCTCTCTATTTCTCTATTATTCATGGCTTCCACAAGAACTTTTTTTTTAGAGAAAGATAGTTTTAGGGTTCCTAATGGATTTTACTTTACTTTTTTTTCAGTTGATCAGACTAGACATCAAAACCCCCATAACCATAAAACCCAATCTGCAATACTGACTAGGTTGGATTGTTGGGGGTTGTACATTGGAGATGGAAGCAGAGAATAATTGCTTATCTTTATGTGCCTCCAGAATGGGTATATATTTTTACTTTGCCTTTTAGGCGTGTCAGAGGAAGGTCATATAGATTTTTTACTTTGCATTTTAGTGGTTATGGAGAATAATTCCTCATTTTGATGTGCCTCCATAATTGTATATTTTTCACTGTGCATTTTAGTAGATCCTGTAGGGTTTTCATAAATATATGTATTAGAATTTCTTTCATGGATGTAGATTTCATTTTATCTTGATGTTTTTGTTGATTTGATGTAGTTCTAGATTAAATTCATGGCTTCCTATCCGATTTGTATGCAGGGCTTGCCTTGTGTTGTTAGAGTCAGCATTTTAACTAGAATATATTGGTCTTAAGTGACCTAGTTATTGCTCTGTTCAATCGTGATGAAAAGTGTGATATTGTTTTCCACAGTTCTTCTATGAATATGAATTGTTTGAATGTGAAAACAGGGCTTCCAGTAACAAAATACACCAAACAACTCAGCTTCTCGATGATAATGAGCATAAATGAAGATCAAAAGAAGGCCCTTACCCTTTATGTGGCTTTTTTTTCTGTTATGTCTGTGGTTTTAGGTTTAGTCCTCATTTAAGTTCAAACCACCTAAATTTTTTGCTCAATTCTCTCTCTTAATCTAGTCCTTGTATCTTGTAGGTGCTTCATTTACAATGGATTATGGAAAGATGGGACTGAATGATGACATGTTTTGTATGAGTGCATGGGACCTAAGATGGGCAAGGCATCTTTAGTTATGAAGAAAAAAATATCAAAGTTAACTTCTGATAATTCAGTTTTATGAATGAATGGAGAGGAGCTATTGTTCTATTGGTGCTTGTATGAAAAATCTAATATCTTACAAGTGAGTTTCATAATAAAGATTTTCTCTCTATGCATCACATCTTGTGATACTTTCAGCTATACATGAATGACCGCTTCTTTTGTAATTGGCATGAAAAAATTAGTACTTGATGGCATTTACCTTATTGTTAACCAATTTTTTGTTGCTCTTGTTAACAAATGTTTATTGTTATAGGAATCCATATGGGAAGAAACAATTTCATAATACAAATGTGTATTGTTGTATTTAAATTGTTACTTTGACATGTTAGTCTCTTCTACAATTTTGTATCAGAAGCTATGCTCAATTATTCCTTTCTGTGGTTTGGTTGGGGATTGCAGGAAGTGAATGGCTATAAGACTTGCTTAATCAATCTATATGAAGAAATACTCACATCAGATTTGCATGAAGAGAAACTCACATCATACAAATATGTGTATGATATTTATGGGTTGTGGAGATGAATGTTGTTGTTTGCAGGCTCTCGTTTGTGAGATGAGAGTTGGGTGTTTGTTTGTTGGGTTTTTGTAGATGCTTGTAAAGGTATTTGAAAGGCTTAGATGAAGTGTGAAAAAAGCTCAAAAGCACAAGACTGGAACAAATGCAAATGACAACTAGATGAAGATGTCACAATCATCTCAACCTTTGCATTGGTTGGTAATTATTTGTTGTTCGTAAATTAAGGAATCAAGGGAATCAAATGGTGTCATTTACTGACATTCTTCCTTTCTATTTTTAGGATAGGAGTGCCCGGAGCAACTTTTGAAGCAAAGAGCTGAAGAGACTATATGTAACTTGAGCACGATTTCTTCAACTATGGAGTGAAAGTTTTAAATTTGTGTTTTTTTAAGGGTGGGGTTCATTTTCAACCAACTATTTTGTTAGGTTGGATTTATTTTGTTGAAAGGATGTTTGAATATTAATATGAAGTGGAATGAATTTTCTTGTTTTATTTTTAGATGGTTTTGGAATGGAAATGGATGTTGGGTGTGTAGTAGATGGTGTGTGATGATGGAATGATGGAGATAGTATACAATTGTGTTTGTTGTTGTAATTTTTAAATTGTTTACAAGTTACAAGCCATATTATGATGGAAATGGTTATAGTTTTCAAATGATAAGAGACTATGATGTTATGGTATGTGTGTAGAGGGCATATTTTGATGAAAATGTGCATAAGTTCATTTTTTACATAATGATAGAAGATACCTTTTTTACATAATGATAGAAGATACCCCTTTAAAAAGAGGCAAACCACTAAAAGGGGTAAATAGAGGGCATACGAAACGGTTTATTTGAAGTAGACCCGTTCATTACCAAACACGTTTTTTTGTTATAGCCTCTTTTTTTATAGCACTTTTTTAATGGCTCTATTTTGAACAGTCAGTCAGAAAAAGAGTAGAGATGCCAAACAAGGCCTAACACTTCTCCAACAAAAGTTCATCGAAAATCAAGAAATTTCTAGCTTTTGGCATCCACTTGAAGCTCTATCAACTAAAAATCACCTCAAACTTCCTGGAATCCACCATTTGTCTGGTTTCTGAAGTCTTTCAACTTAGGAAAATATTCCAAGTTTATCCAAAAATCCAGATTTACTTGCTTGACGCACCATCTGACGGTACACGGTACACGATCAACTGTAATTAGGTCTCAATATGTTGTTCACATTCCTTACAGACTAACAACAGCTCACAAATCCCTTCGCTAGCTCCATCTATGACATCGAAAAGTTGAAGACTCTACCAAAGTCCTTCGAGATCCACATGCTAAGTCCACAGAACTCTGACTCTCTGGTGCAAAAACAAGAAAAAGGTACTAAATGTGGGTGAAGAGATATTAAAACCTCCTCCACTAGAACAGAATTTGGTCCCCCAAATTCCTTAACAACAACGACAAGAAAACGAGACAAAGATAGTCTCCCCCACTAGAAGAAAAACAAACCCGAACTTATAGAAACAATGGCTAGCAAAAAAAACACCCATACGGTCTAACGAGTCCTCACAACACATCTTAAGGTTCCTAGAGTGTTTTATTTTCTAGAAACTTGCCCGCTCTGATACCAGTCTATCATAACCCCAAACTCAGGCCCTGCAACGGCCCGACCATGGGGAACGTCAATGGGATTAAGTTATAATTATATTTCTCCCAAGATCCACGTGTATGAGGATGACAAATCCAAACACACTCTGAATATTTTGCGAAACCTTTCGTGGCATTAAACCCATAGTCTGTGGCCATCGGATTCCATGTCACACTCACCCACGAACATAAAGCTATCATATCAAGAGCCATATCAGACTGGAATAAACCACCACAACAAAGTACATAGCTGACAGTAACAGGAAAATACATTCCCATATATGTTCAAGTTACAAATATCAGTGTATATTGATTACAATTCTGAGAAAAAGGCTAATAAAAGACATACAAATAACAAGACAAATAAACACTACCCCACATGTGACGTAGCTTCGATGTCAAGCTCAATGTCTACGTGACATAGCCGACACTACAACCTGCAGACTCATGGCTCCATAGCCAACACAAGCACTTAGCTCGGAGCCAAGAAATCTGGACCTGAGTACCAAAATAGTGGGTCGGACACGACAGTCTGGCAGGTGGGTGAAAGGATAATAAATATGCTGAAGAATAAAACTTATTATAAATCATGTCATTTGACCAAAAGCTGCATATAATTAACATGTGTGAAAATCATGGATATGTGACGAATCCTGTATTCATGTAAAACGGGTGTAATATTTGACAAAACATGCATTCACTTAAAACATATGTAAAACAAGGAGATCTGACAAAATAAGTGTTCATTTAAAACATCTATAAAACATGGATATTTGACAAATCGGATGTTTCATCACATTACAAACCCAGTCCATATGCAGACCTTGCAAATTGCCCTTCTTTAGCGGAGCCACAATCGTGAGGACAGATGGCAACCACATAAAGCTAAATCCCCTATCACTAAAGTGATGAGAGTACATCGGGGAGTTGATCTCAGACACACGAAGTGGTGAGAGTCAACGAAATATATAAATACATATAACTATACGGGACCACGGATGCGGACCGGGTATCGGGACGGGACAAGATCCAAGCTGCAGCCGGCAGGAACGGGAGGGGGACCTCCAAGTCGGTAGATCAAGCCGACAAGGTCATCCAAGCTCAGTGGTGCCGACTCATAGGTCACATGAAAGAAATCGGGACATGTACAAATGTCTGTATGATGTGAAACACATAAACAGGCTGAACGGGGTGCCCATAGGCACAAATATCACTCTTGTAACGGGTCATGCATAAGCGGAGCTGGAAAAATGCTAAGAATGCAAGTTCGGTATTTTTCATGGCATGACTAGTCATGTAGTATGAATTTCGGGAAGTACACATAAAAATTTGGGTAAAAATAGAACATAGATGGATTTCCATAAATTCCCGGACCAAGCATTGAGGGTTCGAGATTTAGATCAATGTGTATAAGGGTCTCGTATGTCGGTTTTGATATTGACTTGGTACACCATGAGATTGGAGACATTCCGAGCTCCCTATACACATTGGCAAGCCCAAAAGTCCTCAATGAATCTTCGTGATGGGGTTTCTTTCTCAATAGGGCTCCATACAACACCTCCTCGGTCTCACAATTGGATTGGGGCTCCGGACAAACCTCCCCAAGCCTTTACACATCAGTCCCATGCTCCTAACATAGCCCTAGGCCAACAGCACACATGGCTCGAGCGGACCCGAAGTTTGCTCTAGCCATGGGCTCTCTGGATGGGTTAGCCTAAACGAACTGACCCAAATTAGGTTGGCTCGAGCGAACTTGACAGTTCTCTCGAGCCAACGGTCCTCTGGATGAGGTTCGCTCGAGCGAACTGTCCAGAAACTACACTGAAGTGCATCCCGGGCTCCTTCCTTTCTTCTCTTGCAAATCTCTTTTAGCCTCCAATCCTTCACATAATTGAGGGCATATGACCACCTCCACACCACACTTAATCCACCATAAAAAACTCCCCCAAAATACATCAAATCACCTCCCTTCCATCCACATTCAATCACAAGGGACCCATCATATATGAAATCCATGGTAACACAGGGAAACAAGATCTATCCAAAACAAGATATGCATATTTCCAAGACATTTAACAAGAGAGAAAAATACTCATTAATATGTGTATTTCGAAATCAATATAAATCATAGCAAGAAGTAAGTATTAAAGCATCAAAACCATTAATGAAATAAAGCTTTTCTCATTAAACATGATAATAATCAAAACAATCCATTCATCCACTTGCTTTGGCCTCCAAGATAGCTAAACAAGCTCCTAATCACACTCCAAAGCCACAAATCACCAAGATACACAAAAACCCCCAAAATAAAACCCATTAAGAACCCTAGATAGCCAAAAATCAAGAAAGACAAGAAATGGGGCACACAAAGCTATTGAAATGGAATCTAAGGCCTGCCATTGCACATGATAGAAAATGGGAAGGAGTCCTTTCCTCTAAGGCCATCAATCAACAAGAAAGAGCTTGAAATAGGGGCTACCTAGCTAAGATTTGCACAAGGATGATGTCCATGGGAAGCTAGAAGGATGGAGAAGAAGAAGTTGAGCTCTAATCTCCATTTTTGCAAGGTTCGGAAATGGATTTTGTGAAAGGGAGCAAGAAGAAGAAAAGACGGGGAAAAATCCTAAGGAGCTAAAGCTCCTATCCCTCACAAATGGCTGGAACGAATGGGAGAAGAAGGGAGGGCTGCCCCTTTTTATAAAAGGGCAGGTGTGGGCCTCACCATCACTTAAATTTATCAGGATAAAACATCAATTTTTGGGCCCCGGATGCGATCAAGGAAGAAGAGAAAAACGTTTCTCCAAAAAATATATTCTTCAAAAAGTATATATTTCAAGGGTTTTGGAGACATCGAAATTTATGTCCATATTTAATGTGAAAAATCCATTTTGCCCCCAGTGCTGGAAAAACTGATTTTCGGGGCTTCGAATCGGTACAGAGTAAACACAAAAGTTTTAGGAAATAACGAGATTAGTCAAACGAAGACGAAGTGGAATTTTTGGAAATCACGAAGAATCTCCCTTCATTGACCACGCAAATAAGTAGGACCCTAGGTCACTGTCTAGGTTCACTGGCTCTCAAAACTTTCCAAAGCTAATGAAAAGGCATTCTAACTCACAAACTCAACCAAATAACCACTAGTCCCACTTAGAAATCTAATCCATAAATAAATGAACACTAATCCCGGAAATTAGGGGTTGGGGTCTCACAACAACCATATATTTTTCACCGATCATATGATTGTTGCAACCACTATCCAAGTACCAGACATTCTCAATTGAACTGGATAAGCATGAGAGAAACACATTTTCACTAGCTTCATCAATTTCGTTTTCTTCATGAAAATTTGCTTCTTTTTTTTTTTGTACTAACAATCCTTCTCAACCTGTCTAGTTTTTTTTACAATGTGAACAATGAGGTACATTTGAGTCATTGTTTTTGTACCAACAATCTTTTTCGATGTGTTCCCTTTTATTGCAATTATAACTTTGAGGTTTTTACAATTATAACATTAAGAAAGTTCATGATTACCTTTGTTGGAGTTTCTCTCATTCCCATCATGCTTGTTTCTTGCTTGCCCTCTTCCACGGGAATCTTGCCTCACGCGTATTTGGCCATTTTGTCTTTTCTTTTACTAAACTTTTGCATGGTCACTCAATCCTTTTTTTTTAAATCTAGTGTTGACGAAAAAACCTGCTCCACTGATTTTTCTGCATTTCTAATCAACCTTTCTTCATGAGTTTGAAGAGAACCCATTATTGACTCAAGGACATGGTAGCTAGATCCTTTGACTCTTCAATTGTAGCTGCAACATGATCAAATTTAGGAGAGAGACTTCTTAATACTTTTTTTTAATTTGATTCACAATTGTTGTGACTCATGAAGTTTTTTTCTAATGGGCTCAGAATTTTTCATTATCAAAGTCTCACTCATGACGGAGGACTTGTAATCTCATCTTACAACTTGACTTGACCCTTTTTGAAGATGTAGGTCTCATTATCCTCGAGAAATTCTTTTAATCCAAAGCTTGTTGAATGTAGAAAAGTGCCTTGTAATGCAGTGAGATCCAAGAAGGATAGGGCCCCTAGTGGACCCCACCAAGGATGATTTGCTTTATTAAATAGTTTGGTAATTTTTGCAATTTGATGTAATATCTGATTTGACTTAATCAGAGAGATTTTAGGGATTTGATTTACTTAGAGATTTTAGGGAGTGATTTTAGGAATCGCTAAGTAATGATAATTTCTTTATTTAGACCATTCTTTTATTATAAATAGAGAGGAATGCTTGATTGTAAGACATGTTATATTCTCAATAAGATTTTCAGAATTATTCTTGTGAGTTCTCCTTTGGGTATTTTCCCCTAAATGATCTTATGTAGTGTTTGGTTCGCCGGAATGGTTTTAGGCGAGAGTGGAATGGAGAGTGGAATGAGTCTGGAATGGAATGAAGCAGGAATGGTCATTTCCATTCCAACATTTGGTTAGACTGAAGAATAAATCCAGTAATGGAATGCCCATTCTTGTTCTTACGTTTGGTATGATGGAATGATGCCCGGAATGGAATAAAATTTACATGAGATGGACCAAAATACCCTCAACTACCATTGTCCCCTAAGTCCTTGCATCCAACCGCATCGCCCGAATCTGAGAAGAGGATCGCCGCCCAGTGTTGGAGGCATTTGGAGGGGTGAGGGCAGTGGAGATGGGGAGAGTGGGGGAAGGGATTATGACAATCCATTTCTATGATGTGAGGCAGGCGCAGGCGGCGATGGTGGAAAGTCAGGGGCAGCACATGCGGCAGCAAGGCCTGTTGGGGCAGCCTTACTGGGCGACGATGGGACGGAATTCTGGTGGGGGTGGTGAGGCCTCTGTTGCCCGTGCTTGGGAAGAGAGTTTGTTGTTCTGAGGGCTGAGATTGGAGAAGGGGATGGGAATAATCAAGGGATGCTTGTGGTTTTTACCATTGGATTTGGGGGTTTCTTCTTGCGAGCTTAAATAGATCTTCGAAGCTTTTGGTATGAATAAAAAGGAAGAGAAAAGGAGGATCGAATGATGACCTAGACCACTGATCTAGTGGGCCTCACAAATGGGTTTTTTTACGAGCGTGGGTCAAAAATGGGTTTGGATCTTGCAGTCGCAGTCGGTTTCTAGAGAGGAGAGTAGTCTATGCGCTGATCAAAGTGGAGAAGCCGTTGGTGTAGTTCTTCAATAGAGAAGAAGACTTTAGTTACAAAGTTCTCAGGCGCATCACGCTGTATAGGAAGAGGATCCGGATTTCCAAACCAGAAATCGCAGAGGCCTCACGTCTCCGGACTCCCCACTATTCGCTGCCGGAACCGAAGAAGACATCCGAACTCCAGACTCCGAACTCATGCTCATTGTTGCCTGAGGAGGAGGAGGGTGGAAGAGGGTGGAGGGAAGGGGGGGCATTTTAGTCTCAGGAAAGTTTTAGGCAGTAATGGAATGGCCATTCCTTCCCCTCCCCGATGGAATGATGATTCCCTCAAATAAAGGAATGATGATTATGGTCATTCCGTCACTTTTTATGAACCAAATGCGGTAATGATCATTCCGTTAGAATGATCATTCCATTCCAACCTTCATTACAGTGAACCAAACGCTACCTTAGGGTTTTGAGTCTTAGGGCTCGATCTCACCGTCGAAGCTGTAGATCTTCATTGTGATCGTGGATGCGCCATCAATCGGTATCAGAGCCGAAGAGCAATCGCCAGGGAGACTCTGTCCTTCCCGGAATTCCCCTCCGTCCAACCATCCTCCTCCATTCATCATCATCCTGTCCACCGAACCCTTTCCACCCACCCTCCATCCATCATTCGAATGTCTTTCTCCAAATCACAATCACAGTGGCCGAACCATAAGCACCAAAACCCCAAAACCCAATCACTGAACCATCCAAGAGTCCATTACATCCTGCCGACCCCAACTCGACCCAACCCAAACCTTCCCGTTGCAAGCAACCCCTCCATTGAACACATCCAAGCCCTACCCCATAGACAACCAGAAACCCTCCCAACAGAAACCCCACACCAAGTCCTGCAATCCCCACCCTCACATCTTCGCCAACACCATCCATCCCAAAGCCCTCGGTCACAAGCCCCTCCCTTCCAATATCTGAACCCATTCATATACCCCAATCCCACACCACATGACCCCTTTTCCCCATCCCAAAGAGACAAAGAGAGAGAGAGAGAGAGAGAGGAGTAGAAAGCAGCAGAGAAAAAACACAGAGAGAGCAGAAAAAGGAAAAGAAAAAGGAAAGAGAAGCAAAAATGAAAAGAAACATAAAGCAGCAGAGAAAAAGAGAAAATAAGAAAGCAATAGAAAACAAGAAAGAGAAGAAGATAGGAGACATAAAAAGAAGAGAATAAGAGAGGAAGAAAGAAGAATAAGTAGCAGAAGGGGAGAGAGAGAGAGAGAGAGAGAGAGAGAGTTGAGTTAGAAGAGTACCTGGCACCACTCATCGTCTCCAGCCAGCAGTGGACAGCGCACAATAGCAGCCAACATCTTCACTCCACCGAGGCCACTTCATCACCACCTCAGCTCCATCCCCATCGCCAAAGATGTCTTTTGTTTTGTTTGAAATCAAAATAGTAAGCTTATCTCTCTTTTTTTATTTCCATCTTGCACAAATTCTAAGGCAAAAGAGTTCCATCTCCATTGTGCTTCCTCTTGCACCATTAGAGTCAGATTTTTCTGAGTTGGGCTAGGCCTGAGTTCTAACCTAACCTGAACCCAAGCCCAGTGTTACACCCCGTCCCGAATTAATGAAGATTAAGGCTAATTAATTAAGATTGATCCTAATTAAGCATGATTAATAGAGTTAATGTTGGTTAATGAAAAAAGAGAGACAAATAAGTCTCTAATGACAGAATTAAGCATAATGAAATGAATTTGAATGAAGTTAAAATCATTGATTTGAATTGAGGCTTAAACAAGTAGAAAAAAAAGGACTTCCTCGAAAATACGAATTTTCACGTATTTCATCGAATATGGTAAAATTAGATACCATCGTGTGTATCTCAATTAATACAATAACTTTCATAACATACTCGATTAGTTTTGACTTAAGATTAGTCAAGTGAGCCCTCATTTGACTTAAAGTGGAAATGAGTAAAAGGAATGGGACTTATGTGCAAAAAGTATCTTATAAGGTTGTAGTGAACTCTTTCCATCTCAATAGTAAGCCCCAGGAAACTTCTTTCTCTCTCTCTCCTTCCATTTTCTTTATCAAGTGTGATTTTGAGAGTGGCTCAAGTGATTCTTAGAGAAAGACTTCATCTTCTCCCCCACCTTGTTAGCTTGAAGGAAACCTCAAGATCTCTTTCCATTGAACCACAAGTGAGTAGATAATCCCTTTTATAGAACTTTCAAGTTCTAATGTATGGTTTAGAGAGATTTCTTGCACCAATAGCTCATTGTATGCTTCTTTTACATGTTTTATCAAAATAGGATTTGATTAGGGAGAGTTTGACCTCAAATCAAGCTTAACTAGAGGGGTTTTTGTTCAAAATCTTCAAGAGAGGCAAGTATACATAGTTCCTATGTGACATATGTTAATGTTATGCATATTTCATTGATTGTAAGTTTTATGCAATTTCCACTATGGTTTAGGATGGATTATTTTGTGATTAAATGATGGATTAGAAGTGTTGTAATTGTGAGGAATGATGATTGAGGATGGGAACAGGAGGTTCCATGATTTACTTACAAGTTTGAGTGATTTTGACTGAAAGAAGAAAATGCTCAGAATTTTGGAACTGGATTTTTGGAGCGTTCGCTCGAGCGAACTACCTTCTATATGCATCCGCTCGAGCAAACAATAGTCCGCTCGAGCGACCCACTCCCTGGATGGGCTCTGCTCAAGCGAACCAACTACCGCTCGAGCGAACTTGGGCCCTATCAGATTTGTCCAATTGAGTTCGGTTGGGTCTCATTTCAAGCCAGTCGATCGGACCGTTTAGGGTTTCGTTCAATTGTGGATGCTTCCTATGAGCATAATCACTCTCTAATTTAGTTTTAGAAACAAATTATAATGTGATTAAAAGTTAATTGAATTAATGAACAATAAAATAAGATTTCGAGTGATTGAACCATGAGTTTAATAAAGTATTGAATGTTTAATTGATTATAGACTAAACCTCCATGAGTGATAATTATGGGGACTCTAATGTACACATTATTTAAATGCGATGCCCATCAAGAATAGCATGTACATTAGATAAGCAAGGGTTGCACTCAAATGGTTGGTTGGAATTAAGAAAGAAATGAGTGGAATTGTTAATTATCCGAATTCCCTCATTGACTCGTATTTATGTTCATATTGTAATTAATATTGTTGAACTCTAGTGCAATGTCTAGGGTGATTAGTATAATGTTTGGTCCTTTTAATTACTTTAATCGACTTAGTAAACTGAATTGAATCCAAAAATGAATTTATGTATTAACTCTTGAGTCTGGCACTACATAGTTATTTCATTAATAAGAATTGTAAATGATTATTCCTACTGCATGCGGAAGATGGATTGGGAGCGTTCCCAGAGCTCCATGGTGATGCTAGTTGTCCCTTGCCCGGGCACTAGTAGATCCCACAACATTGAATGAATATTGAATGAACGTCATTGAAAGGATATGACTAAATGATACCTTTCATTTGGAAGATGATTCCTTCCTTTGAGGGAAGATGGAAAAGTGAAATGTAATGAAATGAATGCTATTGTTGTTGCCAATTTGTTTATATCTATTAATTGACTCTAATGATATTATTATTAAATGAATTGTTAGAATTGATAGAAATGTGATTGAATGGAAATATATTCATTAACATGTGATATCATAGAACTACATGTACATTGCTGAACCGTCGTGTTCATTAGTGTTATTGATGGCATTACAAGCCCATTTGCCGATGCCGACCCTACAGCGACCCCAGCGCCAATGGAGGAGACCGCTCAGGTTCCTCCAGGAGGTCTGATCGAATGGAACCGACGGGATGCCATTTGATATGGATACCCGAGTGCGTCATGGACGAAGATCCTTTATTTTGGGAAATTCTTTTGGGATAGTTTAAATACTTTTTGAAGGAAATTATTTTGGAGAATTCAATTTATGGTCACCTTGCATTGTATTTAAATATGCAATGGTTGACAAACATTTCATGTACAAGAACCTTACTTTTATATAAGATTGTATGTTAGTAGATGAACAATGTTAAATATATATGTTTTCCACAATTTGTATATTGACAAGATGATTGAATAATTATTCTTTGTGGATTCCGTTTAACTTCGGTTGATTCGGGGTTTACACGAGTAAGTATGGACCGCGATTTCGGGGATTATCATATCTCGGGCCCGGGTCGTGACATACTTATTGTATGGTATCAGAGCGAGTTTAAGGGACTAAGTTAAAAACTTTGAAAAGACTTAGAAATGTGAGAACGTGTGAGGAACATTATGCGTGTTCAAATCCACTCTTGGGTTTGTGTTAATGCTTCGCTATATGTGATGGAAGTATGAAATGTGTATCTTACCTTCCGTATTGTTTACAGCATGGCATCAGGATCGGGAAGTGATGACTTCGTTGAAGTCGTCATTGGTTCACCTTCCCTCGCGGTGGCAGATGCTGATGCTAGGTTTACTGCCATTCTGGAGCAGTTAGCCGGGAGTAACGAGCAAATGGCTAGAAGCCATGAAGCAAAGATGGCCACGCAAGCACTACTGGCTAAAAGCAATGAATAAATAGCTAAGAGCCATGAGGCACAACTGGCTATGCAAGCCCAAATTGCCTCCATGTTGCAAATATAGAGCCAGATGCAGGCTCAATTGCTGACTCCACCGGTAGCACCCGTTCAGCCACCTCAAAATATGGGAACACGGGTGGTGGTACAATCAAAAGAAAAGGATCCTAGTATCCTCTACGAGCAATTCCGGAAGAGAGGAGCTACAGAGTTCCATGGCACTGAGGGTGTCATTCAAGCTGATGAGTGGTTGGAACACATCGAAGATGTGTTTGGCACAATCACTTGCTCACAGAAGCAGAAAGTCTTGCTTACCTCTTCCATGTTGAGAGGAATAGTGAACACTTGGTGGAAGAGTGTCAAGGATATACTCTTAGGAGTTCCAGCAGCTAAGATGTGGGAATCCTTCAAGAAATAGCATGTCACGTCCCCCGAACCCGATTAAAGGATAAACCGGATTCAGGGAGTGAAATTTAGGACTAATTAAAAATTTTGTCATTTAGTCCCAAAGATCGTAAGTTCGCTGTGAGGATATTACATTTCAAGCCTCAAGACATTAATAAATTGCAGAATTAATACAATCTAGACATATGGAATATCATATAATGAATAATACTTCTCATTAAATATTAATGTTACAAGAGTAGAATAAACAAAGTTAAAGAGTTAAATCAATTTATTACATTGGCCATCCCAATAAACAAGGCCAATAAAAGAAAGGAGCAAACGCCTTATTCATCAATGCCATAAAAACTGCTGGGGCGTTCGTCAACCCGAAAGGCATCACAAGAAACTCAAAATGCCCATATCTCGTCCGAAATACAGTCTTAGAAACATCCTTGTTCCTGACTCGCAATTGATGATAACCGGAACGCAGATCTATCTTCAAAAAGAATTGAGCTCCCTGCAACTGATCGAATAGCTCATCGATCCTCGGTAACAGGTACTTGTTTTTAACAAAGACCTGATTCAACTTTGTGTAATCAATACACATCCTCATAGTCCCGTCCTTCTTCTTCACAAATATCACCGGAGCTCCCCACGGTGAAACACTGGGCCTGATGACAACTTATCCAACAGATCTCCTATCTGAGTCTTCAACTCCTTCAATTCTATTGGTGCCATCCTATACGGGGCCTTCGAAATAGGTACTGTACCTGGATGTAATTCTATTGTGAAAACCAACTCACATACAGGTGGTAAAACCAGGGAACTCATCCGAAAATTCTAGCACAAAACCGTGAGGCCCGTGGGCCAAAGCGGACAATATCATGCATGTGTGTAGGGTGGGGCATTACAAATGGTATCAGAGCCGACTCTTGACTAGTTCGAGTGTGGGTCCCCTGCCATGGTCTGGTGCAAGTGGGCGGGTTTCCATGTGGACGGGCCAAGAGGGTTGGCAGTTGCATGGAGTGCTTAAGTCCATAGTGTCCGATCGAGACACTAAGTTTGTCTCTCATTTTTGGTCTACTTTCTAGTCATCTATGGGTACTCAGTTGAAGTTCAGTACAACTTAACACCCTCAGACAGATGGATAGTCAGAGTGTACCATTCAAACACTGGAAGATCTCCTCAGAGCATGTGTTTTGGATTTCAAGGAGAGTTGGGATGAGAGTTTGGCTCTATGTGAGTTTGCCTACAATAACAGCTATCATTCAAGTATTAGTATGGCACCACTTGAGGCATTGTACGAATGGAGATGCAGGACTCCGGCATGTTGGGAGGAAGTAGGAGTTCAGAGTTTTCATGGCCCCTCGGAGATTGCTAATTCCAGTGAGAAAGTTAGAATTGTCCAGATGAGAATGAAGGAGTCACGTGATCGTCAGAAAAGCTACGCAGATAAGAAACGAAGACCTTTAGAATTCCATGTTGGGGATATGGTTTTCCTGAAAGTGTCTCCGATGAGAGGTGTTGTCAGATTTGGGCAAAAAGGGAAGCTTGCTAAGAGGTTTGTGGGACCGTTTGAGATCAAGAGTAGGATTGGAGACGTGGCTTATCGTTTGGTGCTACCACAAGAGTTAGCCGGTGTGCACGACGTTTTTCATGTTTCAATACTTCGGAAGTACATTCCAGATCCCACTCATGTATTACAGCACGAGCCACTTTAGCTACAAGCAGATGTCACCTACGTGGAGCGGCCAGCGCAGATCATTGACACTAAGGAGATAGTGTTGCGTACTAAGACCATCCAATGGGTCAAAGTACAGTGGGAGAACCACAGTCCGGAGGAAGCTACGTGGGAGCTGAAGGATCATATTCTGAAGGCGTACCCTTATCTTTTTCCAGATGAGGTATGTTTAGGCATTTGGGGGACCAAATGTTCTTTTTATTTGTGAGAGTTGTAAGGTCCGTGACCCTATTGGGTCAGTTTGGCCCAATATTAGGCCCTGACCTATTTAATTATTATTATTTATTTATTTATATTTTAGATATTTAAGTGAGTTTAGATCATAAGCGAGTTTTTTTTAGCCTTAGATTAGTGTCTGCGAAGTTTCGTTCGATTCCGAGTTCGTTTGCTCATAGCAGAGCGGTAGTTTGTAATTTAGGGAAAATTGAGTGTTTTTCCGAAATATTTCAAACGCCGTGACTTTTGGGTTCGTTGGAAAGATTTCGTCACGCTGATCACTTTTGTCTCTTGACTCGTCGCGATCCGACGATCAGAAACCCTTCAAGTGGTCCATTCGTCACCGGACCCACTAAATGGGTAACTTAGTCTTTTTCCTCCTTCTCTTCTTCTTAATCAGGGATTAACCCTAATCCTTATTCGTTCTCTGCAATGAAAGCAACCACAGCCCCCATTTCTTCTTCTTCCTTTCTCATGCCAGAACTCTACCCTAGAAGATCCTACTTGAAGATCCGATCCGTTAAACTTCTTCCTCTCGATCTTCTCTTTCTTCCGGTATAGATTTGGTAAGACTTCTCTCAATCTCATATTTTCATATTATCTTTCCTTTGGTTAGATTAGGTCTGATCTTAATTCTTTTCCTCCCTTTCTTCTTCTTGGCTTCCTAGATTTCGTTTTATCAGTTTAGATTCATGTGTTTCGTGGTAGAAAGCTTCTCCTCGAATTTTACCCAATTTCCAATCTTCTTCTTGGTTGAGGCAAGTAGATATGCAAATTATAATTCATATGACTGTATTGTTTTCTATTGATTGATGATGCTTTCATGTTAGATTACCTTAATTCCAAGCCTGTTCTTAATTGGGGATTATTATGCTTGATATTGATTTGGGTTGGTTAATTTTAATTGGTAATCATTTATTGTAAATTTGATTCAATGGAATGGAATGGAATGTGGATGGAATGAATTGTTGGGAGAGCAGGAGGCTCAATTTTGTGCAGGATATAGCCATTGGAATGGTTTATAACAGAATGGAGATGATTTGGAACAAATAGAACTAAAAAATTCGACAAACAGCACTTTCTGCACACAAACGTTCGAACACTTTTCCTAAACGTTCGAACTCTTGAGCTCTCGGGAAATTGGCCTGGGACGAACGTTCGAACACTTCTCCGAACATTCGAACTCCTGGTAATTGACCGATTTTAGGCAGATCTTCCAACGGTCATAACTTTTGATCCGTTCGTCGGAATTTCACGAGCTATATACCGTTGGAAAGCTCTTGGAACATAGAATCCAAGTTCTGGTTCACTACGATCGGAGATAGGGAAGTGATGTAATTACTCAAATTAATGAACTAACTATTGTTTACTTGGGAATGAGACTGTTTAACCTAGGTTTGGGCCTTAGATGTTGGAAACCATGAAATTACTCTCACTTGACCATTAATGGGGACTGAAATCGAAACACGTGGCTTGGTGTGAATTCGATGGGTTGTCTAGGTATTCGTGTATTACATATGGCATAACCGAATGTATATGGAACTGAACCAATAGATGCTTAACATGATTGTACACCAAGGGATTTTCTTAGAAGCATTGTTGATCCAACTTCCATACGTACTCTGTTAGACGTGGGGTACAGGGATGACACCACTTGCCTAGGATTGAATTGTAATTTCTCCTTGACTGATGACTTGTATCCGTAGTTTATATTCCTTATACACTCTCTTGGTATAAAATAATCAATTAACTATGAAACATAAATCCTTGTAGGATTTAGGATTTGGACCTGACTTAGAGTATACCTTAGGAACCTGTGTCTTGTATTGATAAACATGACTGGGTAGCAATGAAAGGGATTATCACGTGGATCACTTGTCTTGTATTATCTTGAATGAGATAATCCATAAGATCATGTCTTGTACATTGAACTAGCCAGACTTGCTTGTCATGTTTTCCTTGTGTCAACACCACTATATTATTATTTGCATATCATGGCCATCTGCAGTTTGGGATTTTAATGACGAACCGGTTACTCGGTTGTCGGGGTAGGCAGTCGGCATAGGACGGCATCCATGGCGTTGAATAGCTGGGAGCGGGTTAGGACCGTGCTACTATTCCCAGGACCGGGAGTTAGGATCCTACTGGAGCCGGACTTTGGCATCAGTAATCCGGATTGGATTGTTACTAGTACCCCAGGAGGTGGCTTTGGACATCCTCGGAGTCTCCCTCTTATTCTTGTTTTGCATTGCATGGATAGTGGTTATTGTTAGATGGTTGCTAGGATTCTTGTTATTGTTTCCATATATTACTCTCGCTTTATGCCTAGTCTCGCATTCCTTGTATTCATATAATCATGTACTTGTCATTAATCCATATTTGATGCATGTCATGTTCATTATACTTTGTTTATCTATTGCTCAACATGTCGTTGACTCTGTTCCTTGGTGTGCTGACACATCAGGTGAGTACTACTATGAGAAGCAGACCGGTGAGAAGATCCCAGAGGATCTCCAACCAGCAGAGGAGGAACGAGAGTGGCGTGCCGATGACGCAGAGTAGCGTCATCATTCCCTGCACTAGAGCGATTCATCTTATCGTTTGGTGCTACCGCCGGAGCTAGCGGGTGTGCACGACGTATTTCATGTCTCAATGCTTCGGAAGTATATTCCAGATCCCACTCACGTGTTGCAGCATGAGCCACTTCAACTTCAGGCAGATGTCACCTACGTAGAGTGGCTGGCGCAGATCATTGACACTAAGGAGATTGTGTTGCGTACCAAGACCATCCAGTGGGTCAAGGTACAATGGGAGAACCACAATCCGGAGGAAGCTACGTGGGAGCTGAAGGATCAGATTCTAAAGGCATACCCTTATCTTTTTCCAGATGAGGTATGTTTAGGCATTTGGGGGACCAAATGTTCTTTTTATTTGTGAGAGTTGTAAGGTCTGTGACCTTATTGGGTCAGTTGGGTCCAATATCAGGCCCTGACCCATTTAATTATTATTATTATAATTATTTATATTTTAGATATTTAAGTGAGTTTAGATCATAAGCGAGTTTCTTTTAGCATTAGATTAGTGTCTGCGAAGTTTCGTTCATTTTCGAGTTCGTTTGATCATAGCAGGGGGGGTGGAATGTGATACCCCAGAGTCCCACATCGACTATAGAGAGGAAAGTGATTGGAATTATATGTAGAGTTTACACCCTTACCTTGCATGAGGCCTTTTGATGGGTTGAGGCCCATCAAAAACAAAATCGTGAGGCCCGTGGGCCAAAGCGGACAATATCATGCATGTGTGTAGGGTGGGCCGTTACACAGTTTGAAAGGAAGTTTGTGCCAGAGCACGTGCAACAAAAGAAGGAATCATAATTCTTAAATCTGAAACAAGGGCAGATGACAATGTTTGCATATGTGCGCATTTTCTCACAGCTGTCAAAGTATGCTACTGATTTGGTAGATACGGAAGAGAAGAAAGTGAAGAGGTTCCTCAATGATTTAAACCCTTCATATAAGAAGATGGTAGTGGCATCAAATAAGCCCACTACATTTGACGATGTAGTAGATTTACTGCTGAAGAAGTGCACGTAGAGGAATCTGCTGATAATGCAAAGAGGAGTAGTAGTGGTGTTACTAGCTCCTGGTCTAAGAAGGGAGGGCTATTTAAGAACAAGGATAAGAAGTAGAAGTTTGCTGCAAGGACGGAGAACAAACCGGTCTGTGAGACTTGTCGAAAAGCTCACAAGACTAAGGCATGTTGGAGAACCACTTGAGCTTGTCTGATCTATGGTTCTTTGGAACACAAAATGTCTCAGTGTCCAAGAGCAAGGAAAGACAATAGAGCTCCATACCAGGAGCATGCTCAAGGACAAGTAGTGATTCCTGCTCCTCCACAACAGCTAGCCTTGCCAGCACCTCCTGTTGGAGCACGACAGTGGCCACGTCAAGGACCTCAGCGTCAGTGGCAGTAGCAGAGGCAATAACCACAGTAGAACAAGCCACAGCTTGCAGGAATGGCTTGTGCTGTAAATAGAAAACAAGCAGAGGTTGCCACCAATGTGGTTGAAGGTACAATTCTGGTAGATGGTAGACATGCAGTTGCCTTATTTGACCCAGGGTCTACACATTCATTTGTAGCACCTTTATTTTGTTATGATATGCAAGAACGAGTAATGCAATCGCCATATGATTTTGTTGTAACTACTCAGTTAGGGAAAAGAGTATTGTGAGTTGTATGTTCCCCAATGTAGTGTCAAAATTGGAGAAGCGTTAATGCCCGCTGACTTAAGAATGTTAGGGATGAATGATTCCAACGTAATATTCGGCATGGATTGGCTTGCGAAGTACGGGCTTATTTAGACTGTTTCCGCAAAATCATCACTTTTATAGTGAATGAGGCCAATGCCAGTGTAATGTTTGAAGGAGTCCGGAAGAAGTATGATACCAGGCTTGTCTCAACACTCAAGGCTGAACGGTTGATGTGTAGTGGTTGTGAGGGCTACATCGCATTTATTTTTTAGAATAAACCTATATAGGAGTTAAAGGATGTTCCTGTAGTCTGTGAATTTTCAGACGTATTTCCAGATGAAGTGTCAGGTTTACCACCAGCAAGGGAAGTAGACTTCACTATAGAACTTGTGCTGGGTACAGCACCGATATCAAAGGCACCGTATAGGATGGCACCGTCATAGTTGTATGAGTTGAAGAAACAAATACAGAATTTACTCGACAAAGGTTTTATCAAGCCTAGTGTCTCACCTTGGGGAGCACCTGTATTATTTGTGAAGAAGAAGGATGGCACCCTTCGGATGTGTATCAATTATAGGCAGATAAATCAAGTAACAATCAAGAATAAATATCCACCGCCTAGAATTGATGAGTTGTTTGATCAACTCCAGGGTGCAGCCTATTTTTCCAAGATTGATCTTCGATATGGATATCATCAGATTCGAATAAGAGATCAAGATGTGCAGAAGACTGTGTTTAGGACTCGTTATGGCCACCATGAATTTTTAGTGATTCCTTTTGGTCTAACAAATGCACATGTAATATTTATGGCTTTGATGAACAGAGTTTTTCCTGCGTATCTGGACCAGAGTGTCGTAGTCTTCATTGATGACATTCTGGTATACTCAAAGTCAGAGCAAGAACATTCACATCATCTACGAATAACCTTACAATAACTAAGAGATAATCAGCTGTATGCAAAGCTTGAGAAGTGTGAGTTCTGGTTGCAAAAAGTTGCGTTCCTGGGTCACATAATTACCAGAGATGGATTGGTCGTTGATTCAGCCAAGATTGAAGCAATTACCAATTGGCAGAGTCCGAGAAATATACCAGAAGTATGAAGCTTCTTAGGGTTGGCTGGCTATTACAAAAGATTTGTAAATGACTTCTCTAAGATTGCAGCTCCATTGACAAAATTGACTCGAAAAGACGTTCCATTCCAGTGGAATGATGCGTGTGAGTTAAGTTATCAGATTTTGAAGCAGAGATTGGTTTCAGCCCCAATCTTAGCATTACATGAAGGAAAAGGAGGATTCGAAATCTATTCAGACGCTTCAGGTATTGGTCTAGGATGTGTGTTGATGCAGAATGGTAGGGTGATTGCCTACAGTTCGCGTCAATTAAAGGAGCATGAGAAGAATTATACAATGCTTGATTTGGAGCTCGCGGCGGTTGTGTTTGCTTTGAAGCAATGGAGACACTATCTGTAGGAAAGACTTTTGTGGTTCATTGCGATCACAGAAGCCTTCAATATTTGTTTACTCAGAAGGACATAAACCTGAGACAACGTCGTTAGTTAGAGCTCATCAAGGACTATGATTTCCCATTCACATATGTACCTAGAAAATGTAATGTGGTAGCGGATGCTTTGAGTCGGAAATCTGCTGACTTGACATCGCTAGTTGGCGAATGGAATTTGATAGAAGAGTTCAGAGATTTAGATGTGGCCATTGAAATGGTGGACAATAGAATGATGGTTGCAGCGATGTCTGTCTTCGAACCGAGGCTTATTCAGCAGATCAAGGATAGACAGTTTGAAGGTAGTGAAAATCAAGGACAACATTGCAACAAAGCTAAACTTTGTGTTGGTAGAAGGAATCCTGTATTTTCGAAACAGATTATGTGTGCCGGCACAAGAGGATTTGAAACAGGTAATAATGTTTGAAGCTCATCACACAAGATACTCTATGCATCCAGGAAGTACAAAGATGTATATAAATCTCAATGAAAGATTTTGGTGGAACAACATGAAGCGGGAGATAGCAGGTTATGTGTCTTCCTGCTTGACTTGTCAACATGTGAAGTTTGAGCACAGAAAACCACCTAGATTACTTCATCCTCTGAATATACCTAGATGGAAGTGGGAACATCTCACAATGGACTTTATATCAGGTTTACCAAGGAGAGGAGGCAGCATGACACCGTATGGGTGATTGTTGATCGTCTTACGAAGTCCACTCATTTCCTTCCATTTTTTTAAAAAAAAAATGGGGTTCAGTGATATGTCTAGATTATTTGTCAGTGAAGTGACTCGATTGCATGGAACACCGGTCTTGATTGTATCGAATCGGGACAATCGGTTTGTTTCCACATTTTGGCAGTCATTCCAGAATTCTATGGGTAATAGACTTCGATTTAGGACTGCATATCATCTACAGACAGATGGACAATCTGAGAGGACTATTCAGACTTTAGAAGATTTGCTTCATGCCAGTGTTATGAATTTTGGGAGTGAATGGGATGAACACCTAGCATTGTGCCAATTTGCGTACAAAAACATCTATTACTCCAGCATTGAAATGGTACCGTTTGAAGCACTCTATGGTCGAAGATGTAGGACTCCAGTTAGCTGGGAGGAAGTTGGAACGAGAAGTTTCCATGGTCTTATTGTCATTGCTGAAACAACAGAAAGGGTGCAGAAGGTTCAAGACAAGTTGAAGGTAGACAGATCAAGGCAGAAAAGCTATGCTGACAACCATTGGCGTGATCTGGAGTTCGCCATAGATGACTTGGTATTCTTAAAGACGTCTCCTATGAAAGGTACAATTCGGTTCGGACATAAAGGCAAGCTTTCACAGAGATTTATGAGACCTTTCAAGATCAAGAGCAGAATTGGAGATGTAGCGTATCGCCTAGAACTTCCACCGGAATTCTCCGGTATTCATAATGTCTTCCATGTGTCGATGCTTCGGAAATATGTGGCGGATCCTTCCCATATCATTCATCATTAGGAGATCCAAGTTTTGCCCAACACCACCTATGTTGAGAAGCCGACCAAGATTATTGACATGAAGGAGCAAGTCCTTTGCATGAGGATAATCAAATTGGTTAAAGTCCTTTGGGCTCATCATGAACCCAATGAAGCTACATGGGAGCTTGAAGAACAAATGGCTCAAAAGTACCCAAAACTATTCGTTCAGGTAATTGTGAAGTGTTTTAATTATTTATTGGATTGTGTTGCATTCGGAGGACCGAAATGATTCTAAAAGTTTAGGGGAATGTTACACCCCGTCCCGAATTAATGAAGATTAAGGCTAATTAATTGAGATTGATGCTAATTAAGCATGATTAATTGAGTTAATATTGGTTAATGACCAAAAAGAGACAAATAAGTCTCTAATGATTGAATTAAGCATAATGAAATGAATTTCAATGAAGTAAAGATCATTGAGTTGAATTTAGGGTTAAACAAGTCGAAACAAAGGACTTCCTCGTAAATACGAATTTTCACGTATTTCGTTGAATACGGTAAAATTGGATACCATCGTGTGTATCTCGATTAATACAATAACTTTCATAACATACATACTCATTTAGTCTTGACTTAAGATTAGTTAAGTGAGCCCTCATTTGACTTAAAGTGGAAATGAGTAAAAGGAATGGGACTTATGTGCAAAAAGTATCTTATAAGGTTGTAGTGAACTCATTCCATCTCAATAGTAAACCCTATGCAACTTCTTTCTCTCTTTCTCTCCTTATTCCATTTTCTTCATCAAGTGTGATTTTGAGAGTGGCTCAAGTGATTCTTAGATAAGGACTTCATCTTCTCCCCCACCTTGTCTTCCATTTTTGAAGCTAGAGCTTGAGGGAAACCTCAAGATCTTTTTGCATTGAACCACAAGTGAGTAGATAATCCCTTTTATAGAACTTTCACATTCTAATATATGGTTTAGAGAGATTTCTAGCACCAATAGCTCATTGTATGCTTCTTTTACAGGTTTTATGGAAATAGGGTTTGATTAGGAAGAGTTTGACCTCAAATCAAGCTTAACTAGAGGGGTTTTTGTTCAAAATCTTCAAGAGGGGCAAGTATACATAGTTCCTATGTGACATATGTTAATGTTATGCATATTTCATCGATTGTAAGTTTTATGTAATTTCCACTATGGTTTAGGATGGATTATTTTGTGATTAAATGATGGATTAGAAGTGTTGTAATTGTGAGGAATGATGATTGAGGATGGGAACAGGAGGTTCCATGATTTACTTACAAGTTTGAGTGATTTTGACTGAAAGAAGAAAATGCTCAGAATTTTGGAACTGGATTTTTGGAGCGTTCGCTCGAGCGAACTACCTTCTATATGCATCCGCTCGAGCAAACAATAGTCCGCTCGAGCGACCCACTCCCTGGATGGGCTCTGCTCAAGCGAACCAACTACCGCTCGAGCGAACTTGGGCCCTATCAGATTTGTCCAATTGAGTTCGGTTGGGTCTCATTTCAAGCCAGTCGATCGGACCGTTTAGGGTTTCGTTCAATTGTGGATGCTTCCTATGAGCATAATCACTCTCTAATTTAGTTTTAGAAACAAATTATAATGTGATTAGAAGTTAATTGAATTAATGAACAATAAAATAAGATTTCGAGTGATTGAACCATGAGTTTAATAAAGTATTGAATGTTTAATTGATTATAGACTAAACCTCCATGAGTGATAATTATGGGGACTCTAATGTACACATTATTTAAATGCGATGCCCATCAAGAATAGCACGTACATTAGATAAGCAAGGGTTGCACTCAAATGGTTGGTTGGAATTAAGAAAGAAATGAGTGGAATTGTTAATTATCTGAATTCCCTCATTGACTCGTATTTATGTTCATATTGTAATTAATATATTTGAACTCTAGTGCATTGTCTAGGGTGACCAGTATAATGTTTGGTCCTTTTAATTGCTTTAATCGACTTAGTATATTGAATTGTATCCAAAATATGGATTAATTCTTGAGTCTAGCACTACATAGTTACTTCATTAATATGAATTGTAAATGTTTATTCCTACTACAGTAGATGGATTGGGGGCGTTCTGAAGCTCTATGGTGATGCTAGTTGTCCCTAACCCAGGCACTAGTAGATCTCACAACATTAAATGAATATTGAATGAACGTCATTGAAAGGATATGACTAAATGATACATTCCATTTGGAGGATGATTCATTCCTTTGAGGGAAGATGGAAAAGTGAAATGTAATGAAATGAATGCTATTGTAGTTGCCAATTTGTTTATGTCTATTAATTGGCTGTAATGATATTATTATTAAACGAATTGTTAGAATTGATAGAAATGTGATTGAATGGAAATATGCTCATTAACATGTGATATCATAGAACTACATGTACATTGTTGAACTGTTGTGTTCATTAGTGTTATTGATGGCATTACGGGCCCATTTGCCGTTACCGACCCTACAGCGACCCCAGCGCCAATAGAGGAGACCGCTCAGGTCCCTCCAGGAGGTCTGATCGAATGGAACCGACGGGATGCCATTTGATATGGATACCCGAGTGCGTCATGGACGAAGATCCTTTATTTTGGAAATTTCTTTTGGGATAGTTTAAATACTTTTTGAAGGAAATTATTTTGGAGAATTCAATTTTTGGTCACATTGCATTGTATTTAAATATGTAATGGTGGACAAACATTTCATGTACAAGAACCTTACTTTTATGAAAGATTGTTCGTTAGTAGATTAACAATGTTAAATATATATGTTTTCCATAATTTGTATATTTGACAGGATGATTGAAAAATTATCCCTTGTGGATTCCGTTTAACTTCGGTTAGTTCGGGGTTTACGGGAGTAAGTATGGACCGCGATTCCGGGGATTATCGGATCTCGGGCCCGGGTCGTGATACCCAGCCTTGTAAAGTAAAAAAAAAAAAAGGGAAAAGCTTCTCTCCCACGTGTCTTCTATTCTGGGCCTAAGTTTGGGCCCAACCTGAGCCCAAGCCCAAACCTGTAGAAATAGCAAAAAAAAACAGAGAGAAAAAGTCTAACCCTTTTAGGGTATCATTGATCCAACCCATTTAGTTAGACAATTGTCCATCTACAAGCAGCAATATTTGAATCATTGATTCAAATCAATATGAAAAATTTTGGGAGCCCATTAAAATTCAAAGAATTCTGTATGAGCACAAATATGGCAATTGGTATTTTGAAAATGAATTTTATTTTGAGGAATTTCTCAACTTGAAGCAAGAAAATTTGGCGGTTGATGAATACACCCGCCACTTTCGAGAGTTGCATGAGATATGCGAATTGGAGGAAGATGAGATACATGATTTAGCTCGTTATGTCCAAGGCTTGAGACCAAATATCTTGAAAAATATGAATTATTGCAAAATCGGTCAAGAGGCATACTTAGAAGCTATCCATGTTGAGCGCATGCTTAGAAGGTCTCGCATACAACAATGTTGACAAAGAGCTCATATTGTGGAAAGACTTTTTAAGGAGAAGATAATCTCACTCTTGTCATTCGTCGCCTCCTCAATACCAATGAAGAAGAATGAAAACAGGCAAAGAAATTTCACACGTGGGTGATAGCCATTGACAAAGCTGTTAATGTGGTTATTGACAATGTAGTACTTTTAATTTTGTCGCACAAGAGGTCATTGACAAGCTTAATTTGCCTACTGAGAAGCTTCCTAAGCCCTACCAAGTCACATTGGTCTACCGGTCGTATAATTCCCGTTACTCATAGATGTTTGGTATCTTTCAAGCTTGGCGACTATGAAGATAAGATTTGGTGTGATTTGATCCATATGAATATTACTCATATCCTTTTTTGGACGTCCATGGCTTTTTTATTGGAAAGTGCATCATGATACAGATGCAAATACATATACCTTTTTCGGGAATGGAAGATGGAGTACACTCATGCCAATGACATCAACATCTTTATCATCGTCTGGACCTTCAACAAAAGCGATACAAATGGAGCAAAAACTTAAAAAAAGTAGTCATGATTACACCAAAAGAGCTGACTTCGAACAACAAAGATGACATTGAAGAGCAAGTTCATAGCAATGATGATTTCACGGGTACAAACAATATTGATCGTAGTAATGTCAGTCAAGAGCCGCAAAAGGTTGAGGAAGAGCAAAGACTAGCATATATTGAGGACTCTGATCAAGTTAGTAAGAAGATTGAATATCCGTTGGATCCAATTGTTAGGTCACTTCCAGAAAATTCAATTGGGTCATCAGAAGTCAAGTCGATTGTTCCAGTAGTTTCATAAGAAGATCAAGTTGTTGCAGTCCCTTTGTGAGAACCCGACCCCAGATTTCCTGGTTTAGCATGGTTTTAATCGTGGATTTATTTTCTCAGTGGGATTAGTGGTTATTTGATTGAATTTCTGAGTTTGATTATATTTTCTTTGGTTTTGGGAAGTCTTGAGAACCAGTGAATCTAGACAGTGACCGTAGGGTCCTATTTATTTTGTGTGGTCATTATAGAGATATTCTCTTTGATTTCTAAAAATTTCCATTTCAGCTTCATTTGACTAATCTCGCCATTCCCTACAACTTCCGTGTTCACTCCGTGCCCATCCGAAACTCCAAAAATCAGTTTTTCCAGCCCTAGGGCAAAATCAGTCTTTTTACACAAAATCTGGACCCAAATTTTGAGATCTCAGAACCTTACAAATATATACTTTTTGGAAACTAGATTTTATGAGAAACATTTCTCTCTTCTTTGTCAATCGCATCCGAGGCCCAGAAATCGATGTTTTAACCCTTGAAACTCCAAATCTTCCATTATTTTGATTCATTTGACCAAACAGTTGACTTTTTCTGTGGACCCCGGAAGTATGTCAATATTAGCCTTGTTGGAAAGATAATTTTGTGTCGGACGTTTTCATGTTTTAAGTTTCTTGATCCGAGGTATATAAAGCCTTCTAATCTCCATTGCAAGTTTTAAGTATTTCTAAGAGTGGTGGGGCTCACACCCACCCACTGTTGCAAAAATCGGCCTAGGCGCTAGTCGGCGGTCGGCGCCTAGGTGCTAGGCGGGGATTAATCGGACTAGGAGGGGATTAATCGAGCTAGGCAGGGATTAATTGGAAATTAATCCCTAGTCCATGCACACCGCCTAGCGTCCGCCTAGCGACTTTTACAACATTGCATCCACCCATTATAAAAAGTATCACTCTCTCCTCTCTTCTCCCTCATCCGTTGCAGCCCAAAGGCGGAGCTCTGTAACTGAGCTTCGCCTCCCTTCTCTTCTTGTTTTCTCCTCCCCATTCATGGAGGAAATCCTTGCCATTTGGAAACCCAACCATGCCATCTTCTTCCCCTTCATCTCCTCTCTTGTTTGACACCATTTTTGAAGAAAACCAAGCTTTTCAAGATTTCCATTGAGCTAGCCCTATCTATTTGAAGGTCTTCCATGTAAGTGATTCTCTCCATCACCTAGATTTGTGTTCTCCTAGCCTTTGAGAAGCTTCATCTTGATTATTGGGAGTTATCTCTTCCTATTTATTGGTTTGCCCATTTTAGGGTTGTAATGGGTGTATTTTGGGGTTTTTGTGTAGATTTGTGATTTTGGCTTAAGAAGTGATTAGAAGACTTTGATTTGCATTATCTTGGACCCAAGGCAAGTGGATGAAATGATTTATTTTCGTTGATCATGTTTTATACAAATGTTAGCTTTTATTAATGATCTTCATTGCTTAAGCATTACTCCATGACATGCTTTTATTGATATTTGAAATATACTCATTAATGTATCTTTCTAGCATATTGCTTTCTTGAAAATGATATCTTGATTGTATTAAGTTTTGACTCGATTCAAGTAATGGATTTCTTTGGTTAAATGTGAATGGGATGAAGAGGTTGGATCCATTATTATGGATGATTTGATGGAAGAGTGGATGAGGTGGAATGGTGGAATTGTAGGGATGGAATGGAAGTTTTGATTAAGGAAATGGAGGAGCGTTTAGCCCATTTTATTACAGGGATCTGACCCTTAAAAATGTGGAGAGTTTGGAGAAAGAAATGACTGAAAACGGCTTCAGAAATGTTGTGTCCGCAGCTGACCGACATCCAACCGACAACCCCTCGGCACAAATTCCAGAGAGCTGCATTTTCTATCAAATTTCTGATGTTGTAGTGTCGGTCAACCAACATGTGAGCCGATACCAGTTCGGTCCCAATTCCAGAGAGCTGTAATTTTTCTGTAATTTCTGATGCTGAAGTGTCGGTCAGCCGACAGTGAACCGACGACAGCCCCTCGGTTCCAATCCCCGAGAGCTCTTTTCTCCCCATTTCTGGACTCGGCTAGCCATCGGTCAGCTTGTCGGGCGACCGACATGACCCTGTCGGTTAACCGACAAGCCAACCGAGGGTTGACCGAAATTTTAATCTTGATGGATTTCTTTTGAAGAACTTGTGGAACTATATGGGAGAAGAATGTGGAACTATATTGAAGAAGAAATCCCTTATCATGATTTGTTAAGGTCTCTTAGACTTTTCAATGTATGTAAGGTCCCGGAATGTTTTTAATTCTTAAAGAGTACCAAATGTTTATCAAACCTAACATACGGAACCCTATACACATTGATTTAAATCTTGGACCTTCAACACTTGGCCCGGAGATTTATAGAATCCATTTGTACCTGATTTTTACCAGATTTCACTTGTACATTACAAGTTTCGTGCCTTGTAACTAGTTTTGCCCCGGATATGGTTTTTAGCATAATTGTTATCTTGTTCATGCTTGACTTGATATGATATGTCTTATGCTGATGAGCATCTTGTTAGTTTTATGGACTCAATCCAGTAGATGATATAATAAATTGATTAATTTCTTTATTTATCAGTATATTCATGCTTTCCTTTCATGAGATGAATGGTGATTTATTATATACTTGCACATAACCAATACGAATGACATAATGGTTCATTAGATGAACCGGAGTCCACAAGTATATTAGATGTAATACATGTGTATGGATGAGATCCACATACGGGAGACATGTATGACAAATCTTATACTTAAAATATATTCACAACCAGTGATGAGACTGGACATCTCATACTGACAAGGTTGCAGCACTTTGATCACTATGAGATAGTGTGATTTGTCTCGATCATCAGAATGGAAGATTCTGGATCATAGTGCTGGTACATTGGATGTATTGAAGGACCATGAGAAGCACCTTATAAATACTGTCTTTTCTTTAAGGTCTGCTCTCATAGTTCCCTAGCAATAGGCTCTCAATCCTGAGACATTAATGAACTCAAGTTTCTATCTATTCATTTGCTTTGAGTCACCAATGAGTGAGGTCAACTATAGGTCAACACCTCGGTGATTTGGGTACATGGTAGTAGAGCTGTGGGAACATTCAATGGTCAAGATGGAATCTATCTCTAATATCCCCTTCTGCCAATTAATGGATTTATCATTGGTAAGTGCGCACCCATTCCGATTAAGAGTTAATTGGAAAGGTACCTATTGATCATTATAATTAATTGGGGCTCAAGGATAATAAGATATGGATCTAGTTTGGAAGACAGGTCCAATTGATCCATGGATATTGATAGAGGGGTCTACTTGTGGTAATGTGGAAGTTTAGGGTCTTCTATGTAATATTCCTAAGACTGGAGTTCAATTGCATTTATATAGTGGAGTTATTTGCAATTAACTGTGGGCCCGGATTACACATGAGTTGTGGGGTCGCGCGTCCCAGTTGGAGCCAGCTTTCTAAGGAATCCCTAGTGGTCCCCACGCTAGCCCAATTATTAGAAAGTATCTAATTCTAGTTGAACTCTAAAAGGAAAGTTACTATTTCTATTTGAAGTGAGACTTCTAATAGTGGTAATAGTAGACTTACTAATTTTAGTAGAAGTGAGACTTCTATTTTAAATAGAAAGGAATTGGAAAGTTACTAATCATATTTGAAGTGAGACTTCAAATTATGATATGGTAAGTTACTAATTAATGGAAGTAAGACTTCTATTGTAATTAGTAAAGAGGAGGCAACTTGCAAAAGCTATAAATAGAGGAGAGGAGGCCTTGGACGTCCAAGCACTATTCTTGCATTGGGATTCACGCCCAAGGCCCCCTAGTGCAAGTGTTGCACAAGTTATTCCTCTTTTCCCTCTTCTAGTTCTCTTTCTAGTTCCTTCCTAGAGTTCCTAGTAGTTTTCTCTTGGAGATCCCACCATTTTCTTGAGAAAAGGAGAATCTGATACGGGTGATAGCGTGGAAGATTAAGAGGTCTTGGAGATCCCTATTTGATTAGTGAAAGCGTTTCATCATCAAATAAAGACGCAACTCCTCCATTAGAGCACAACCGAGCTCCAAAGGTATAATCTACTTCCTTGCATGTTGTAGATTTATTAGTTGCTGTTTTTATCTTCTAGATAAATTGTTTTACTGATCATGATGACTGAGATTGAGGACATGGATCTTGGATTGGGTTTTATAGCCTTCTGGATAGTTGATCCCTGCGTCGAGTGGGTCAATAATTTTTGAAACCTATCCTAGAGGCCCACCCTATTTCCAACACATCTTGCCCCGATATATATACGTATTGTTTTGTTTTCTTGCACATGACCTATGAGTCGGCACCACTAAGCTTGGATGTACCTTGTCGGTTTGATCCACCGGTTTAGAGATCCCCCCTATCCTGCCAGCTGCAGCCTAGATCTTGTCTTGTATTGCTATCCGGTTCGCTACCGTGTTTTTGTCTTGTTATATGTATATTATTATATAAAATCGTTGACTCTCCTCACCTCGTGTGACTAAGGTCAACACCCTGACTTGCTCTCATCACTTTAGTGAGAGAGGATTTAGCTTCGTGTGGCTGCCATCTTGACAGTTCCGGATCCTTTGTACCCTTACTGTTTTAAATATACATGCTTCATACATGCTTTAAATGAATTCTCGATTTGTCAAATATCCATGTTCTACACACGTTTCAAATGAATACATGTTTTGCTAGATATTCATGTTTTATACATGCTTTTAAAGGAATACATGTCTTGTCAAATATTCATGTTTTATACCCATTTTATACGAACACAGGATTTTGTCAGATGTTCACGAATTTCTATACATTTTAATTATGTACAGCTTTTGATCAAATAGCGTGATTTATCCTATGTTTTATTCTTCAATATATTGTTTAAATCCTTTCTCCCACCTGCCAGACCGTCGTGTCTGACCCACTACTTTGGTACTCAGGTTCATATATCTAGCCCGATCAGAGTGTACGTGATGGCTATGGAGCCATGAGCTTGCAGGTTGTTTTGTCGGCTATGTCATATAGACATTGAACTTGACATCGATGCTACGTCACATATGGGGCAGTGTTTATCTAGCTTGTTTTTATATGGCTTTTATTAGCCCGTTTATTGGGATTGTAATTAATATAAATTATTATTTGTAACTTGAACATATATGGGAATGTAATATCCAGATACTGTCAGCTCCGTATTTTGTTATAATGGTTTGTTCCAGTCTGACATATTCATTGATATGAAAGCAATATGTTAGTGGTTGAGTGCGACACGGAATCCAATGGCCACGGACTTCGGGTCGCAACGCCATGATGGACCGCGCTCCTGCTCGGTTCTACCGAGGTCGGCGGACGTGGGAGTCCGTCGGGTCCGACCCTTTCGTAACCGGGGGGCAAGGGCGTGCATCAACATTTCTTTTTTTGTGTGGGTGTGCCAGATTTTCTATTTTACTTGGAATTGCAAGTGGTGATCCGGAGATCAACCTTCGCAAGTAAAAAGGAAATCAACTTCTTTCAAGTTTTCCATTGCACATATATTTAAGAAAAGAGACATTTTCTTGGTTTGCCGTGAAAGGCGATTTTTTTTTGGCATTTATAGCCGATTTTTGGCGTTTATAGCCGATTTTGGCGTTTATAGCCGATTTACAATCCTTATCAATAATGAAAGACAAGAGTTGTGATTTTTGTCTCTTTTGAAAAAATACAAACTACAATGAAAATAAAGAAAAGGATGATCTAACTTCTCAGGAGATTGTGGGGGACCCGTTTAGATTGACGGTCGCAAGCCATATGTGGGCTTCGCCATCATCCATGCAGATGAGAACAGAGGATGCTATTGATTCGCTTGGCTTGGCTATAACCTCAGGTTTTTAGATAGCAAAGACCAAAAGAAGGTCCTATGTCCAATGAAAAGCCGAGTAGAGGGGCTTGAAAAGCCATGTCTAAGCCATTGGCGGCAGAAGGAGAAGGCAAGGACCTTGGGGGGGGGTACCCCCCAAGGGACTTTTGTCACCTTGTAGCGGTGGTCGGTGTAGGATTTCCGCAGAGTTTTCTCTCTTAGATTTCTGATGCCTCTTTCTGTCTGAGTTTCCGGATTTTCTGCAGTCTATTGTCTGTGTGTCTGCTGTTGTTTCTTCTTGGAGAGCTCTCCTATTTATAGGCTTTTAGGTAGCCATTTAGGAGGGTTTATGAGCCTTGATTGTCATAAAGCTACATAAAGGGAGGAGTTACAAAATTGAATTCTTTATTTTGTAACTCCTTTTTCTTGGCTTCTGATTGGCCGGAGGAGATTGAGGGCATTTAATCGCCTTTAATCGCCATGATGGGAGGAGTTTTATGGGTTAAATGCTATGAATCTCTTGACTTGTAACTCCCGGATGCTTGATTCTGATTGGTCCGTCCAAAGAAATAGATTAATGACTGTAATAAAGCTAGTCAATTAATCGCATTAAGTGGTCGCCGAGCATCTGAAGAGTCGCGAGCCGTGCCGTGTCTTTTGGGATTCTTCTGGCGATGATCATCGATGGATCTTTATGTAGATCGACATCGGATGACCATGTAATTTCAGGTGTTTGTTGCCAACAGCAGGTCGGTGCCATCTGTCCTGTCGATTTCTCGATCGGTCGGGTAGAAAGCACACTTTTTTTTGGTTGACCGGGTGGCCATCAATATTGTTTTCGATACTCTTGATGATTGACCCGTGTTTTGGACGGATGTCAGAGGATTTGGTGTCTCAAAAGTATGAATTTTGGAAAATACCAGAGGCTGGGCACTTCGAATCGCGAAAAAACGGCGAAAACCGGGGTTTCCGGGGCCTTCCCGGCGACCCTGGGGGGTTTTCCCCCTTTTTGTCCCGTTTTGTGTCCGTTTTTGCTGTTTTTCGATTCTTTTTTCTTCTGTATTTTTCCTTGACATTTTGACCATTTATTGGCCTGATTTCCCTATAGGAAACCTGATGAGAATCCTTGCATTTTATTTTGCAAAGTTTCCAATTTCCAGAGAAAGCCGAAGACTTTGTCGCGCAGAGCTGCCGATTTTCCGTCAGAAGCTGAAACTGGGTCAAACGATGTCGGAATGACCTGAAATTTGGTGTGAAGCCTCTTGAGCAATAAATAAGACCAACCATAGGCTTTTGTTTGAGTTTTGAAGCCGTTTGGGGTCCTATCACCAGTAGACTCGCTTTTGTCGCGATGAAGATGTCGCGGTTTGATGTGCGGTCAACCGATGTCCGATTGACTTGAAATTTGACAGGGAACCTATTGGAGTCATTTTAAGATGATCCATAGGCTCTGTCTTGGAAACCATGGTCCCGGAGAGCTTTGCCGCCGAGAGGCCTGATTTGGCTTCCGAGCGTCAAACTATGGTCAAATGTTGTCGAATTGACCTGAAATTTGACGTGTAGCCCTTTATAAGCATTTTGAAGCCGTCCATGTGCTCTATCTGATGAGTAATGGCCTCATTGGTTCTCGCCGCCGAGAGGCTTGATTTAGCTGTTCGAGGGTTGATGTAGGGTCAAACATTGTCGATTTGACTCGGAACTTGACGTGGAGCCTTTTGGAAGTATTTTGAGACCATCCATCGGCTCTGATAGAAGATTTGGTGTCTCCGATGCTTTCGCCGCCGAGAGCTCCTTTTCGGCTGCCGGAGAAGCGAAGTTAGGCCAAATGATTTTGAAATGGCCCGAAACTTCTTGTGTACTCCTCTTTTGGCTGTCTTGAAGGATCTTGCAGTTTTTGTTTGATTCTGACAAGATTTGATTTTTGGAAGTAGCATTGCCTATTTATGGCAGGTTGCGACTTTATGTAGCTATTTGGATCTTGAAGAGGCAAAGTGACATTTTTGGTGTCAACACGCCACGAAAGCTTCCACAAAATATTCAGAGTGTGTTGAAACGTGTTATCCTCACACGCGCGGATCTTAGGAGAAACATAAATTTTACTTAGCTCGCAATTTCACGGCCCCTCGTGTTTGGGGTCGTGACACCCTTACATTGACTTCATCTTTAGAGATCAACAATGGAAGCTTGAAGATTGCACTCAGATTTGGCAAATTTTACAACTGCAGTCTCTCATGGAAAAAGCGCTCATTCGTGCTAAATACAGACATCAGAAGAAGCGATGCTTCCAATCTACTTTTAGATGGCTGAACACATTGCGCCAAACTCCCAAGCCATGCCATGCATATCAGAAGAAAATGCAGACATTTGTGCGTTTGATTTTCGACCCAAGCGTACATTTTCTGAACTTTTGGTCGGGTTCTCTCCTATGTTATCAACCTTTCAACTCGCCGGAGTCAAGTTTTCCTCAAATCACTCAAAATTACTAAACTATTTAATAAAGCAAATCATCCTCGGTGGGGTCCACTTGGGCCCCTATTCTTCTTGGATCTCACTGCATCACTAGGCCTATGGTCTGCTCTCCTGCCTAGTTTGAGGGGGGGTGTAACTCATAAACATGGCCCACATGCAGCAAAACAAGCAATATCGTCACATACGGTCAAAGTCAAGGATGGAGATCAATCAACAAATCATTCTCCAAACTACTCTCATTGGAAAGTTACTAATCATATTTGAAGTGAGACTTCAAATTATGATATGGTAAGTTACTAATTAATGGAAGTAAGACTTCTATTGTAATTAGTAAAGAGGAGGCAACTTATAAAAGCTATAAATAGAGGAGAGGAGGCCTTGGACGTCCAAGCACTATTCTTGCATTGGGATTCACGCCCAAGGCCCCCTAGTGCAAGTGTTGCACAAGTTATTCCTCTTTTCCCTCTTCTAGTTTTCTTTCTAGTTCCTTCCTAGAGTTCCTAGTAGTTTTCTCTTGGAGATCCCACCATTTTCTTGAGAAAAGGAGAATCTGATACGGGTGATAGCGTGGAAGATTAAGAGGTCTTGGAGATCCCTATTTGATTAGTGAAAGCGTTTCATCATCAAAGAAAGACGCAACTCCTCCATTAGAGCACAACCGAGCTCCAAAGGTATAATCTACTTCCTTGCATGTTGTAGATTTATTAGTTGCTGTTTTTATCTTCTAGATAAATTGTTTTACTGATCATGATGACTGAGATTGAGGACATGGAGCTTGGATTGGGTTTTATAGCCTTCTGGATAGTTGATCCCTGCGTCAAGTGGGTCAATAATTTTTGAAACCTATCCTAGAGGCCCACCCTATTTCCAACACATCTTGCCCCGATATATATACATATTGTTTTGTTTTCTTGCACATGACCTATGAGTCGGCACCACTAAGCTTGGATGTACCTTGTCGGTTTGATCCACCGGTTTAGAGATCCCCCCTATCCTGCCAGCTGCAGCCTAGATCTTGTCTTGTATTGCTATCCGGTTCGCTACCGTGTTTTTGTCTTGCTATATGTATATTATTATATAAAATCGTTGACTCTCCTCACCTCGTGTGACTGAGGTCAACGTCGTTGACTCTCCTCACCTCGTGTGACTAAGGTCAACACCCTGACTTGCTCTCATCACTTTAGTGAGAGAGGATTTAGCTTCGTGTGGTTGCCATCTTGACAGTTCCAGATCCTTGGTACCCTTACTGTTTTAAATATACATGCTTCATACATGCTTTAAATGAATTCTCGATTTGTCAAATATCCATGTTCTACACGCGTTTCAAATGAATACATGTTTTGCTAGATATTCATGTTTTATACATGCTTTTAAAGGAATACATGTCTTGTCAAATATTCATATTTTATACCCATTTTATACGAACACAGGATTTTGTCAGATGTTCACGAATTTCTATACATTTTAATTATGTACAGCTTTTGATCAAATAGCGTGATTTATCCTATATTTTATTCTTCAATATATTGTTTAAATCCTTTCTCCCGCCTGCCAGACCGTCGTGTATGACCCACTACTTTGGTACTCAGGTTCATATATCTAGCCCGATCAGAGTGTACGTGATGGCTATGGAGCCATGAGCTTGCAGGTTGTTTTGTCGGCTATGTCATATAGACATTGAACTTGACATGGATGCTACGTCACATATGGGGCAGTGTTTATCTAGCTTGTTTTTATATGGCTTTTATTAGCCCGTTTATTGGGATTGTAATTAATATAAATTATTATTTGTAACTTGAACATATATGGGAATGTAATATCCAGATACTGTCAGCTCCGTATTTTGTTATAATGGTTTGTTCCAGTCTGACATATTCATTGATATGAAAGCAATATGTTAGTGGTTGAGTGCGACACGGAATCCAATGGCCACGGACTTCGGGTCGCAACGCCATGATGGACCGCGCTCATGCTCGGTTCTACCGAGGTCGGCGGATGTGGGAGTCCGTCGGGTCCGACCCTTTCGTAACCGGGGGGCAAGGGCGTTCATCAACATTTCTTTTTTTGTGTGGGTGTGCCAGATTTTCTATTTTACTTGGAATTGCAAGTGGTGATCCGGAGATCAACCTTCGCAAGTAAAAAGGAAATCAACTTCTTTCAAGTTTTCCATTGCACATATATTTAAGAAAAGAGACATTTTCTTGGTTTGCCGTGAAAGGCGATTTTTTTTGGCATTTATAGCCGATTTTTGGCGTTTATAGCCGATTTTTGGCGTTTATAGCCGATTTTGGCGTTTATAGCCGATTTACAATCCTTATCAATAATGAAAGACAAGAGTTGTGATTTTTGTCTCTTTTGAAAAAATACAAACTACAATGAAAATAAAGAAAAGGATGATCTAACTTCTCAGGAGATTGTGGGGGACCCGTTTAGATTGACGGTCGCAAGCCATATGTGGGCTTCGCCATCATCCATGCAGATGAGAACAGAGGATGCTATTGATTCGCTTGGCTTGGCTATAACCTCAGGTTTTTAGATAACAAAGACCAAAAGAAGGTCCTATGTCCAATGAAAAGCCGAGTAGACGGGCTTGAAAAGCCATGTCTAAGCCATTGGCGGCAGAAGGAGAAGGCAAGGACCTTCGGGGGGGTACCCCCCAAGGAACTTTTGTCACCTTGTAGCGGTGGTCGGTGTAGGATTTCCGCAGAGTTTTCTCTCTTAGATTTCTGATGCCTCTTTCTGTCTGAGTTTCCGGATTTTCTGCAGTCTATTGTCTGTGTGTCTGCTGTTGTTTCTTCTTGGAGAGCTCTCCTATTTATAGGCTTTTAGGTAGCCATTTAGGAGGGTTTATGAGCCTTGATTGTCATAAAGCTACAAAAAGGGAGGAGTTACAAAATTGAATTCTTTATTTTGTAACTCCTTTTTCTTGGCTTCTGATTGGCCGGAGGAGATTGAGGGCATTTAATCGCCTTTAATCGCCATGATGGGAGGAGTTTTATGGGTTAAATGCTATGAATCTCTTGACTTGTAACTCCCGGATGCTTGCTTCTGATTGGTCCGTCCAAAGAAATAGATTAATGACTGTAATAAAGCTAGTCAATTAATCGCATTAAGTGGTCGCCGAGCATCTGAAGAGTCGCGAGCCGTGCCGTGTCTTTTGGGATTCTTCTGGCGATGATCATCGATGGATCTTCATGTAGATCGACATCGGATGACCATGTAATTTCAGGTGTTTGTTGCCAACAGCAGGTCGGTGCCATCTGTCCTGTCGATTTCTCGATCGGTCGGGTAGAAAGCACACTTTTTTTTGGTTGACCGGGTGGCCATCAATATTATTTTCGATACTCTTTATGATTGACCCGTGTTTTGGACGGATGTCAGAGGATTTGGTGTCTCAAAAGTATGAATTTTGGAAAATACCAGAGGCTGGGCACTTCGAATCGCGAAAAAACGGCGAAAACCGGGGTTTCCGGGGCCTTCCCGGCGACCCTGGGGGGTTTTCCCCCTTTTTGTCCCGTTTTGTGTCCGTTTTTGCTGTTTTTCGATTCTTTTTTCTTCTGTATTTTTCCTTGACATTTTGACCATTTATTGGCCTGATTTCCCTGTAGGAAACCTGATGAGAATCCTTGCATTTTATTTTGCAAAGTTTCCAATTTCCTGAGAAAGCCGAAGACTTTGTCGCGCAGAGCTGCCGATTTTCCGTCAGAAGCTGAAACTGGGTCAAACGATGTCGGAATGACCTGAAATTTGGTGTGAAGCCTCTTGAGCAATAAATAAGACCAACCATAGGCTTTTGTTTGAGTTTTGAAGCCGTTTGGGGTCCTATCACCAGTAGACTCGCTTTTGTCGCGATGAAGATGTCGCGGTTTGATGTGCGGTCAACCGATGTCCGATTGACTTGAAATTTGACAGGGAACCTATTGGAGTCATTTTAAGATGATCCATAGGCTCTGTCTTGAAAACCATGGTCCCGGAGAGCTTTGCCGCCGAGAGGTCTGATTTGGCTTCCGAGCGTCAAACTATGGTCAAATATTGTCGAAATGACCTGAAATTTGACGTGTAGCCCTTTATAAGCATTTTGAAGCCGTCCATGTGCTCTATCTGATGAGTAATGGCCTCGTTGGTTCTCGCCGCCGAGAGGCTTGATTTAGCTGTTCGAGGGTTGATGTAGGGTCAAACATTGTCGATTTGACTCGGAACTTGACGTGGAGCCTTTTGGAAGTATTTTGAGACCATCCATCGGCTCTGATAGAAGATTTGGTGTCTCCGATGCTTTCGCCGCCGAGAGCTCCTTTTCGGCTGCCGGAGAAGCGAAGTTAGGCCAAATGATTTTGAAATGGCCCGAAACTTCTTGTGTACTCCTCTTTTGGCTGTCTTGAAGGATCTTGCAGTTTTTGTTTGATTCTGACAAGATTTGATTTTTGGAAGTAGCATTGCCTATTTATGGCAGGTTGCGACTTTATGTAGCTCTTTGGATCTTGAAGAGGCAAAGTGACATTTTTGGTGTCAACACGCCACGAAAGCTTCCACAAAATATTCAGAGTGTGTTGAAACGTATTATCCTCACACGCGCGGATCTTAGGAGAAACATAAATTTTACTTAGCTCGCAATTTCACGGCCCCTCGTGTTTGGGGTCGTGACACCCTTACATTGACTTCATCTTTAGAGATCAACAATGGAAGCTTGAAGATTGCACTCAGATTTGGCAAATTTTACAACTGCAGTCTCTCATGGAAAAAGCGCTCATTCGTGCTAAATACAGACATCAGAAGAAGCGATGCTTCCAATCTACTTTTAGATGGCTGAACACATTACGCCAAACTCCCAAGCCATGCCATGCATATCAGAAGAAAATGCAGACATTTGTGCGTTTGATTTTCGACCCAGGCGTACATTTTCTGAACTTTTGGTCGGGTTCTCTCCTATGTTATCAACCTTTCAACTCGCCGGAGTCAAGTTTTCCTCAAATCACTCAAAATTACTAAACTATTTAATAAAGCAAATCATCCTCAGTGGGGTCCACTTGGGCCCCTATTCTTCTTGGATCTCACTGCATCACTAGGCCTATGGTCTGCTCTCCTGCCTAGTTTGAGGGGGAGTGTAACTCATAAACATGGCCCACATGCAGCAAAACAAGCAATATCGTCACATACGGTCAAAGTCAAGGATGGAGATCAATCAACAAATCATTCTCCAAACTACTCTCATTCTCCGACACACAAAAATTATCCACAGATCACTCTCAATCAACAGCACATGCAGTCAAAGATGTTAATCATTCAAGGATATCATCGTAATTCCTGTTAGATGTGGCTCAAAAGGTCCAACGGGCCTAATGAGTGGTTTACTTGTGGCCCAACTATGTTACGGCCAGTTCTTTATAAATACTATCTTGGGTCATTCATTCTTTGTAAGAAAAGAAGAAAGCAAGCAAGGCAAACACAGAGAGCATTGTAAGGGGAGAGGCTGTGAGCGCAATATTGAGACCTCTTGGGGGAGAGAGTAGGTTAAGTGTTAGAGGGTTTGAAATCCTTGTAACGATTTGCCCAATTTCTTGTATAGTGAAATCGAGCGGAATGCTAATACCCCTGTGGACGTAGGCAATTGTCAAATCACGTAAATCTCTTGTGTCGTGGATTGCTTGTGGTTGTGACTGATCGTGCGTGTTTTGCCCTATTTAATTCCCCAACGATTCCAACCAAGAAAAAAAAAAAGGATATCATCCTAATAATCATGATACAAATCATGAGATAGTAACCATTCACTTTTTAGAGCATGTAATCACTACATTTCCCCACTATACAGATGTAATGATCTCTCATCTCACCTTAGTCATACAGACGGAATGAAAACGCATAAAGGTGGACTCTTTTTGAGATTTTGTTTCCTTACATCCTATGTTATTTATTTCTACCGAAAAAAAAAAACTATGTTACTTGTGTGGTATATGTATCGATCAGAAAGTTTACATGTTTGGGTTATACGTTGCAATTACATCGTCATATGACTCTTTCAGCCAAAATGATAAATTTGGACTCTCCTAGGAGCCTAACTAGGACCTTTTTGAGCTGATTAGTGGGATTATCCAGCCACATTATGTTTGATAGTGTAAAAGGGGACACAGCGTAACTCTATCAACACTCTTCCGACATTGGTAGTGTAAAAGTGGACTAGCGCCACTCCATCAATTATGGGACAATGTGTGGACTAGTAGTGTAAAAGTGGACTTGTGCCACCCTATCAGTCATTCATATGAATTTTATATAAGTTACCTGAATATAATCTGATATTTATTAAACTCTTGATATGTCATGAATCATGTTTATTTGATAAACTGTGTATAAAGCCTACTCGCTCTTGATTATTCCACAAACATGCCTTAATCTCTATTTGTAAGATTGTAATCTTTGTATGCATGGCTATATATTACTAGCTGAAAAAATCGCTTCAATCATGAACCAATCTAGGTAACTTCGATGAAGCAAAATATGACACAATTGTGGTAAGAAGAGGAACCGCTGGAGGCCGGCGAGGACTGAAGTGTGGATGATATCTCAGACAATTAGAATTACACGAAGAGACTTTAAATTTAGTTTTAGTTAGTTTATTTAATTCATTTTAGTTTGAGTATTGTAATAAGACCTCTTTTGGAATAGTTTTATTAATTAAACAATAATGTGGATTTACCTTTTTCAGGGCACATTTTTCAGTCCCTCTAGACTTTTTCATATTTAAATAGGGTCCAGGGCCTGAAAGGCTCTTTTTCCGGGCACATTTTTTCGGTCCCTGTAGCAGGGCTCTTTAAATATTCTGTTACTACATAGCAAATCTCACATGATTAAGATTTCAGTTTCGGTTATTCTTGAAAAAAGGAAAAAAATCTGAAATTTGGGTCATTAAGCGAAATTTGCACATTTGTGAAGTGAAATATAAGTTTGGTGAGTGTGAAAGAGTGTGGACTGTTGAGGGAATGTCCAAGGAGATCCTACATCACCTTATCCATGTCTTTTTAATATGAGAAGGTAAAAACACACACACAATATATAAAAAAAAAAAAAAAAAGCTGATTTCCACGGATCGACGCAAAGCCCATAAAGATGGCAGTGGTGAAAGCAGTCTCGGTAGATTCAAAGACCCACCCATGGATCACCTTGGGATAGGACCTCCTCCATGTACAAGGGTGGACCTACTCAATTTTGAAACTGCGAAAGATTTGAATGGGCCTGACCTGTCGCCCCACGTCTAAACCTTGTTATCGCCCCACATCACAAAACCTCGGTGAAAACACTCCTCTTCTCTTTCGACATCTTCCCATAGAGAGTATCAGATCCTTTTCGTGCCATTCTCTCTTAACATCTTCTTTCTAAGAGTTTGAGATCCTCTTTGCACTGATCGAGCTTCTCGTCGCACATCCTCCGTCTCTTTCTCTCACCAAATAACCCTACATAAAGCAACCTCCCTTCCTCATCAGATGTAGTATAATCATAATCACTCTATACATAAATTTGAACCCTTAATCTCTAAATTATAATTTCAAACCCTAAATCCCCAAATCCTAATCCAAACCCTAAGCCCTAAATCACCAAATCAAAGCATATATATTGCTTGAGTTACATTTAAGTGGCAACTTTTCTTGAATTATTTTTACATCTAAAGGAAGTGAGGCAACCAAATTCCTTAGATAGAACCCCTTTACGAACCCCTTTGCCAGCCGGTTGTGATTCCAAACAGCTAAGATCTTGCCCTCCCAGAGGAATGCCAATGATTTTGGGAACTATAGTCTTCCCAGAAAGGAGGCATTCTTGGGTGATAAGGGTAAGGTCCAAAACCCAAGATAGATTCCTAATTGGTCACCATGTTCCTCAATGACTGGCAGTTTGGAATCCATTTATCATCTAGAGTCCGTCTGCTTCAGCGCGCACTCCTTCAGGTTTTTCCTGTTTAGATATTTGTTATAAAGAAGCCTGACCCAATATGGGTTTAGTCATAGAAGCCTGAACCAATATGCAACCAGGTTTTTAAGGAACCTCCAAACATAAACATTTAGATTCAAGCCATACATTCTGATCATTCCCAATCTGTCAAAAACATGTTTGCTTCCCTTGTGATATCTGGGCTTCAACAAGCCCCATGGGCTTTCCATCTGACTACCACCACCACCATCCAAATGATGATTAGTGGGTTTTTGCCGAGCAAAAACTGCAAAATTCAACATTGCTGTTCTGATCTTGTTTTAGAATAAACCCTCCAATCAAGGTCAACTTTTATCCAAACATGTAATTATTGAATATTTGAGCGCAGTGTTGGTTCTCTGCTTGGGATTACAGGTACCAAGGGCCTGCATACAAATGGGTCTACACTTTCTGGATGTTGGGAGTGGTACAGACTGCAGATGTGACCGACCGCACATGATCAGGAGCCAGAGCCCCAAAGAGATGGACTAACACTCCTCAATACATACTTCCAGTGTCTACTTACGTTTCTGGAACTAAGAATTTTAAAAATAAGAATCTTTTTAAACTAGAACTAGAAGGAATCACCACTTTGAAGAAACATTTGTGCAGCACTGCAGTAACACGAACAACCTTTTCCACAAATTCATGGAAAACCAAGTCCAGCCACTGAATAGGAAACGGTTTTCTGCTTAACGGTTAATTCATTTTTCCACATTTCCTCCTTTTCCACATGTACATGGAAAACCAAGTATTGGAAACAGTTCTCTGCTGTGAATGGATAATTCATTTTTCCACATTTCCGACATGCTCATCCATGTAAAGCATTTTAGCCTTTTGCACTTTCTGCTGAAAAAGTGATCGCACAAACGGGTTTGTCCCCTAATCTAGATAAACGAACCCAAACAACCCATTGATATGTCATATGTCCTCCGAAGCACTCTCAGAGCAATAGATAAAAATTTCATCTGATCAATTACCAAATGTAATAGAGATTCTCTATGGACGCCATTGCCCTAGCTTTTAAATTTTTTTTTCCTAGTCATCTTTCTAACCTATGTTTTCAAAAGGGAAGGGAACGGTTTGCCGTCCTCATGTGGAAGTTTTGTCAAAGTTGACTGATCAAATCAGGTCAGACATCATTTGTTGCCTTGAAAATATTTGATCATATGCTCTACTAAGTTCTTATCCAGCCTTTCATAATTGGGTTCCTACCCCTCCGTTTATGATGGATAAACACATTCCAAGAGTAAACACGTGCTTTTAAGCATTTAGGCTTAAAAAGCACACTTGGAGGAAGGCCCCTCTGGGACCACACCTGGGGATTGGAGCAATGGGGATCTTTTCATCTGGTTAGTAGGGCTTACCTATGTATAAAAATGGGCTCCATCTAATCATCTTTAACCCCTTCATCAATGGCCATTAAGGTTCTGCACTTTAAAAATTGCACTGTAGATCCACAGGTACATATCATTGAAAAAACCTGGAACTGGTGTAATTTAGAGTTGTCTTGTGTGTGGTCCACTCATATAGGTAATCAGGTGGGCCCCACTATGAGGTGTGTCGAGGTGTGAAAAAAAAAAAAAAAAAGGTGCGCATAGTAAGACCATCAAAAGATGAGTGTGAAAGCCAGAATCTTTATGATAACCACAAGAAACTCCTTCCTTAAGGTCACTTACAATACCCTGCTCACATGATATTTTCTATGCTGCAACTTCGAATCCTAAACTCACTCACCTCTAACATATTACTTTTCACTTGAAAGCAAAGAGGAAAAAGAAAAAAGAAAAAAAAAAAAAAAAAAAGGAAGAAAGCAAAATCCCGCACAAACAAAGAAGGTACCTCCATGGCTGCTGTTGCTGGTGCTGTTTTTACTATGCATCCCTTCCCCATTAGCAGTGGCATAACTCTTCCTAGCTCATCAATTATATTTCTCGAACGAAAAAGCAGAGGAAAGAATCATACTCAAACAGTAAGACCTTGGGGAGGTGCTCCCACGGAAGTCTTTGGCTTGACCTTCTCCACCACAATGGCCTGGGTAGTCAGGACCATCCCAGCCACAGATGCTGCATTCTGCAATGCGCACCTTGTCACCTTGGCTGGATCAATCACCCCAGCTTCCACCAGATTCTCATACTTGTCCAACATGGCATTATATCCAACCTGCCACTCGCTCGCCTTGATTTTCTCCACCACCACCTCTCCTTCAACACCTGCGTTGTGTGCAATCAGTGCAGCAGGTGCCACCAGTGCCTGCACAATTGAAAAGTACAAAAAGGATAGATAGGTTTAATTAGTTGTCTATGGAAACTATAGTTGTATAAATGTCTGAATGTATGCACCTCGTGTCTCATTATGCATTTTAGAGTATTATGTTCAATATATTTTAAATGTACGTCTAAAAAACCCTAGAATCCTGTATCGCAGTTTTGTTTTTTTTCTTTTTCCTCTTCTTTCTTCCTAAGATTTTTCTAAAAATGCCAACCTCTTAAATAATAAACAAATAAAAGAAACAAACAATCAAACAAACAAACAAAGTAGGCCATTAAAATTTAAACAGTTTGGATCATACTATATCCTAAGGGTTCAATAGCTTGTTTCAATATTCAAATAATACAAAGATGTATTTTCTTCTGCTTCTTCTGTTACTTCAAAACGTACCTTCTGTATGATGTCAGCACCTAGCCTTTCATCTGCATCTTCAAGCTTATCCTTAATTGCAGGAACGAATGCAGAGAGGTGAACAAAAGCAGCACCACCTCCCGGGACAATCCCTTCCTCAATGGCTGCAAATGTGGCATTCTTCGCATCCTCAATCCGTAGTTTCCTGTCCTCAAGCTCGGTCTCTGTTGCAGCACCCACCTTTATAACAGCAACTCCACCGGACAGCTTAGCAATTCTTTCAGCTAGTTTCTCCGAGTCATAAACAGAGTCTGTCTCAGCCAATTCCTTTTTTATCTGAGCAATTCTAGCCTGGATCTCATCCTTTGTTGCAGCATCAGCTATAATAGTGGTAGAATCTTTGGTGCTTGTCACCTTTCTTGCTACACCAAGCTGCTCGATGGACGCATTCTCGATCAACAAACCCAGATCACTGGCTTGAAACTCAGCTCCTACAAGTGGGAAGAAAATCAATCAAGCAATTAGTTAGCAGAAACTAGGAAAACAAGAACAGTGAATTTAAGGTTTTAAGTAATCTTAACACATGAACCCCATGGGGCCTACTACTTGCATAAGCCATGAAAGCAGGTTTCACAATTCCGCTAAATCTGTATATACATTGACTTGAACTTCAAACTTAATTGATGTAAGAAAACATTAATTAATGAAGAGCTGAGACAGAGAGAGGAGGTGATGAAAATATATAAAGATGAGAGAGAGAGAGAGAGAGAGAGAGAGAGAGCATCATGCAATCTAATTCGGTTTATACTCTGGCAATAACTCTACTATGATGTGTTTGGCGTCGTTCATCTATCTAGTGAATTTATCCCATAGGGGCTCATCAACAACGTAACTTCAGTGAACAGCTGAAATCACCATATAGCAACACACAAAGCAAGAAGAAAGAAGATGCAAGTCTTGCTGTCATCTCTTATGATAAATCACTTCTACATCTGTTTATTATTGCCTTGTAAAAAATGCAAGAGAAGAGACATCATCTCAGATAATTTCATCCCACAACAAAGAATCGTGTTCCTAAGGGGCCATTTGAATCCATGTAAACCAAGGGCACGGAACTCGGTACATACAAAAGGCAGGAGTCCATGCATTTGGAATTTTGGATATTCCCATTTTCATGACACCCGTGTGACTTGATTAGAACAAAAATCTTATTCTGAATAGATCCTTTCCTCTGGCTACCACAGTAAATTTGCTTATCCTCTACTACATTTCTTTCTCTGTTTTTTTTAATTGGCAACATGAACCCACAACCTCAAGTTGCAACAATGAGCAAGGAAGAAAATAGCGGTTGCGGCGAGCGTAGCGGCTAGTGGTCAAAATGCTACGTAGTGGGCGATACATAGCAATTGCAGTGATATATGGTGGCGTAGATCTTGGGTCACAATATCTTGTGTTTTTTGGTGATTTGGAACAAAATATGGGCATCTAGTGTTTTTTTGGTGATTTGGAACAAAATAAGGGTAAAGACAATATCAGGAAAGGCTAATGAGAAGAAGAAATAGAAAAAAAACTTGGTTCTATTAGGTTTTAGACTGTAGCACCGCTATTTTCAAAATAGCGTAGCCAAGGCCTCAACCGCTAAGGCCGATAACTGTTTTGAACCATGACAATGAGACCCTTCCACAGTGCAACGGGCTCTTGTCATCAACTAAACTACATCTAAACAAATTGTACAAAAGCTAAGAGGGTGTTCCACAGTCAATCTAGGGACTAAAATCAAGATTTTAAAAGTTGAGACTGAGGCGACGCAGTCCAGTTGCCCAAATTGTAATGTGTTAGCCTAAGTGCATGGAGGTAGCTGAGACTGAGGCAACGCAGTCCAGTTGCCAAAATTGTAATGTGTTAGCCTAAGTGCACGGAGGTAGCCTCATGAGCATCCCTTCTCAAAACAGACAAATAATTAATTAAAGTAAACAATAAATAAAAATTAGCTGCAATTACAAGCCTTCTGATGAACTAATTAGGGTTTGCTTAAGTTAACACTGCAAAAAATGTAAATTAGCAGGAAAAAAATCAAGTTCTAAAAAGCACTCCCTAATATTAAGGTCACTGAAGCAAGCACACTCTGTATCATTCCAATTTAATCGGATGTCTCTGAAGAGACAAAAAAACACTCTAGCTGAAGCACATGCCTCAAATACGACATATACATTTTAGCCCATGCCCCAGATGTAATCCACGCCTCAAACTTGAGCCCCGAGTGATTTTTTGAAAGCCTTGCCCCTGGGCAAGCCTTGTGGAATAAGGCCCAAAGGCGTCTAAAAGCATTGATTTCCGCAGGTTATCTAGCTCTTTCCACTGTCATATTCACCAAAATCATTTCTTATTTATAAATAAAAATAACTTTAAAAAAAAAAAAAAAAGATCTTCCCTAACTACCCCAAGAAAAATCCAAAATATAACTGTTTAAAGATAACAAGAAAAGTGTAATTAGGGAAAACAACTTTCCAAGAAACTAAACTTGTCCATAGAAGCTGCTTTTCAATGGATGCATCCATAAAGGCCCCAAGGATATTTACTTATTTCAAAAAATTCTGTTAAATACTTCTATTATTTGATCAACATCAAACATGTTTGACAAAACAGAAAACAAGTATGATGAAAATAATACTAACATAAAGGCCACATGCTCAACTGCATCATATAAGCAAACATCATAGTGATTATTCCCATAGAATCCTGGATAAGTACGGACAAATGAATTAGGACATCCAGCTTTTGAATGACCCTTGCCATAAGAGAAGTCCAAATTAAACAGCTCTCTTCGTGTCTAACAAAACACACGGCCTAACTCTTCTTCATGTGTGAGAAAATATACGGCCTATCATCCACGTTCATGCTTTGGTTTCAAAACTAGTAACACAAATAGAAAATCAGGGATTATAAACTTCTCATACTAGATTCCTCATAACATCTGTTGCATTAACACCACCATCGTCTTCTCCACAGTCCACACAAGCAGCCAAACACTTCAGATACTGATCAATTTAATACAGTAACCCTAGTGCTAAAAAATTATACACTGTGAACAAGACTAACACTAAATCTTAAAAGGAGAAAAAAGGAGAGAGAGAATTGATATCTAATTTTGGTTTGGTTTCTGAAAATGTACCTGTCATGATGGCAATATCTTGAAGCATTGCCTTTCGCCTCTCTCCAAAACCAGGTGCTTTAATTGCAGCAACATTTAGTATTCCCCGCAACTTGTTCACAACAAGAGTAGCCAAAGCCTCACCAGTGACATCTTCAGCAATAATAAGCAGAGGTGCTCTTAGTTGGGTGGTCTTCTCCAACAAAGGAATGATGTCTTTTATGGTGGAAATCTTCTGATCAGTAACTAAAACCCTCGCATTCTCAAATTCAACAGTCATCTTCTCCTGATTTGTGACAAACTGGGGGGAGATATAACCTCTGTCAATCTGCAAATTCAGTTCCCATTCACACCATCATCCAAGGAAAAAGAACCATAATAATAATAAAAATTAAGGAGAAAAAAAAAGGACAATTACTTCACAGCCATGGCCAGGACTTCTACCCCATTTTTGGTGGGAGCGCAGCTTAACTAAAACTCTGTTAAAACTTAAAACCCAAGTTTTCCACCTTAAGTAATAAGTTCTTAAGGGTTTACTGTGTCTTTAAAAAAGGATAATTGCTTACTCAATCCAATTAAGCTAATGTGAAAAGATGGGTAACCTATGAAGCTAACCATCCATGGAAACTTGCAATGATCACTTGTAAAATCAAATAGATGCTGTCTGCTGTGTAAGTTTCTCTCGTGGAATGAATGAAAGAAGCTGTATTCCACAAAAACCGCTGCCAGTCCAAATTGTTTTGTGGAAATTCACTACAACTGTAATTTTCTGTTTATAGTTGTGCCTCACTCCATTAGCCATCTATTTAGTGAGTTTCTATGGCTGCACTTTGCATTCACAATTCCCAAAAAAGAGGAAACCCACACATAATTACAAATAATAAGGGAGTATTAAATCAGTCATCCATTACAGAGCCCTGGATCATTCTACACAAAAGGTAAAAAAAGAGATAATACTTGAATGGAGGATAATGAGAAACATCTGAAGCCCAAAAACCAACCTCCATTCCTTCTTCAACGTCAACAGTTGTCTCAAATGAAGATGAGGATTCAATAGATAGAACACCATCAGGTCCAACCTTGTCAATTGCATCAGCAATCATTGTACCAATAAACTCATCATTACCAGCAGAGATGGAGGCCACAGCTGCAATTGAAAATATAGAAAGAACACATGCTTAACATAAAGCACAAATTACTGCAAACCTTTTGATTGCTTGCATTAAAGCTACAATTACAAAGAAAGATCCTGACATATTAGTCAATTAGGACAAAAAATAAAAAAAATAAAAAATAAAAAAATAAATAAAAACTATCTTGGTGTCCTGTCATCCAATACAAAACTTTCATATATTGAGTAAGAAATCCATGGAAAACAATACCTTTGACATCATCTCGTCCTTTAATGGGCCTAGACTTCTTCTCTAACTCTTCAACAAGAGCTTGTACAGTCTTATCAATCCCTTTCTTGATGGAAACTGGATTTGCACCAGAACTAACACTTAACAGACCCAATTTAATAATCTCTCGTGCAAGTACGGACGCAGTGGTCGTTCCATCACCAGCTGAGTCATTAGTTTTACTAGCGACCTTCATTACAAGAACCAGCAGTGTTATAAAAGCATGCAGAAAGTAGCATACTAGCATTTCAACAATCCATTAATGCTAAAATTAAATGGAAGAAGTCCAATTGACTCAACGGTAATAAAACTTCACTTACAGTTTTTATGAATAAAAAACAGGACATACAAAGAGAATTACCATGACCAATCAATACAAAAACCATAACAAAGTGCTCAAGTAACAGAAGATTAAATAAATGATGCAACTAGAAGGAAATACCCACCTCCCTTATCAAAGCTGCACCTGCATTCTCCATTGCATCCGCAAGTTCAATGGCCCGAGCAATCGTCACTCCATCATTAACCACTTTGGGATTCCCAAATTCATCCAAGACAACATTTCTCCCTTCCAAAACAAACAAAGTCACCATTTAAATCAACTGCAACCCTAGAATACATACAACACTTATCCCACTTATCCTCTGCCATCAAACTACTGAGACCAATTCAAAGAAATCAATGGCAATAGAGCAGTGAACAACAAATCCCATAGATATGGTTAAATCAACTATAACCCCATAATCCCTAAATACAGTTATTGTTCATCGCCAAATCACACAAAATCAAAGGCAACAACAATGAACAACCCATCCAGAACTTTAATCATCTACTTGTTTATTTATTTACAAGCTAAAGGCGAATTAGAATAAAAAATAGACATTACCCCGAACCCTCTTTTTTTTATTTTATTTTTTTTGGTATCAATCCAATATACATCCCACTAAGTGTTTCTAGGGAAAAAGACAACCATTCAACCTGCTACGCATGTCAAGAACCGTTGAGGATAAGGCATGAATGAAGAAAGTTAATATTTCAACTTCTTGCATGGAAGTTTGGACTGGCTACATCCCAAGTACTTCTTGCTAGATGAGAACAGTAGTAAGGGAGTGATAGTCACAACCAGTGATCGATCCCTAGTTTCACTAGTGAGACTAAGGTACCAAACACCAATGAACTATCAGTGGTTTGGCATACTTCCTAAATTGTTGCAAGTGTTGGTCTACAGCATAAATATTCCTGTCCTTTCAGAACAATTCAGGTGATCAAAATCGCAATCCCAATCTCTGCATGATGGAATGCCTTCAATCAAATGCAGACAACCAATTACATAGCCTCATTTCAAGCAGGTAACATAAGAAATTTTTTAAACCATCTGTTAGTATTATAGTTAAATTAGCAATGCTCATATGCCACTTAATGCAGGCTAGACCATGGGTCGGCCAACCCATTGGGCAGGCCCAACAAGACATCCATTTAATTAGGAATCTTTTTTTGAGATTTATTTAGAAGTATTTAAAATTAGGGGTTTTATTTAATTTGGATTGTTAAGCAAGCTTAGTGATTTAGGTTCCTTCAATGTTTAGGAAAGTATTCGTGTCTAGGCAATAGAAAGGATTGATCCTAGTCAATATATATGGATAGATATCCTCGTTGTAATTCATGCTTATTTCAATTAAAACAAGATTTCTGAGTATTCTCTTCTATTATGGCATTTTCCATTATCTTAAGTGTGCCCTAGTTGCCGAATCCATCTTTGGATTCTATCAATCCCATTGGAGATTGGTCTACTCTTCGATCGAAGATCTGGGGTTGCATCACCACTTTCAAAAGGCAGCTGTTATGCCAAGCAAGGAGGCAATGTGGCATTTCCTGAGCCAAGTTCCCACAAATAAGGCCAATGAATTCATAAGGATGTATGTTGTAACTTCATAACATATCGCAAGAAAGAGGAGAGGTAAGGAATAGTGAGGATCTAGGATCCGAGTGATTTGATGTTGGTTTCTTTTATTTACATGCCTACGGACAAAACGGCAAAATATTGTGCAGATAGAAATAGCAAGCTTTTGAATTTTAAGTAGAATACTGCAATGTAGATGTCTATTTGGTGAAGGTATTTCCTTCTTTTTTTATACATGAAATTTTTACAATTAAAACATGTCTCATGTATTGTTCACCTTTTCACATCTGTACTATATTATTTTTTCAAAAACTCTTTCACAGGTCAAAATAAAAATGTCGGATATATATAGGGCAGCACTTGAAAATGCCCACAAATTTTTTAGGAGAAAAAAAACGCCCCTCCTAGTACGATCCACTGGGATGCATGATGATCATAGAAGTCCATTGGATGAAAAGATCTATATGAGATCTACCTATGTGCAAAATTTAGACTCCATAAGATCATCCTAACCCTTTGATCCATGTCCCTAAACTTTAATAGATGCATCATATTCTTACGATTTCAATCCAATGGTGAGGAAAAGTTGGATTGAGCGTCAAATTTGGACTTGTGACCATTCATTTTGGGAAGAGAAGAGGGGGGGTGGTAAAAAGACTGGATTGACTCAAGGTGGGCCATATGCCCAAAAGAGGAGCGAAAGAGGGGACGTTTTTAAAGTAGGGCATTTTGGAGAATTACCTATAGAATATCTATGTATCTATATATGCTTCTAATCTCTAATCAACATAAAAGGGTTGAGAAATAGTTCAAGTAATGGTGAGAAATAGTTCAAGTAATGGTAAGCATGAGGTAAAAAGTACCTCTTGGGCCCAGTGTCACACCAACAGCATCAGCAAGCTTATCAATCCCAGCCTGAAGTGCAGTTCTTGAAGCCTGGTCAAACGCAATATCCTTAGCTTTTGCCCTCACAACAAATCGATTGCGTGATTGCCTGTAACTTAAGTTACGCCCCTGATTAACTTTCCTCCTCAAGCTCTCCTGCATAAAACACATACAAACAGTACAAAACACATCAAAATCTTGTTGAATGGTGTGTGACCGGATTGAAGGAAATGTGTGACTAGCTTAAGCGCATGAAATCAGATCAAATCCACGAAAAAAGTAATTTCCACATCCTTTTTAGCTGGGTTTCAATCATAAAATTCATGTTTTTGATCCCTTAAAATTCAATCAACAGAAAGAGAAATAGAACTCCTCAAAACACATCTACGAGCACACAAAAGCATTAACAAAAGAAAAAGAGGAAAACCGTGAAAATATATCATCTTGTTTCTTATTCACTTTTCTTTCTGATTCTAGATACCCAAGATCCTAGCTCAAAGCGGTAGCATGAGCAATATAACAGAGGAATGGATTAAATAATTCTAATGACTTTAAAAACAAGACGACAAAGAACACCTAAACCCTAATGTAAATTAAAGAATCAACCTACAAAAGCTTATCTAGAACAGTGCAGTGGCACTGTAATAAAGCAATTGAAAGCCAGGATAAGGCATCCATGATGGTGCTGATGATGACAATGATGGCAGCAAAACAATTTCATGAATTCCCTTAACATTCATTAAAATAAGTGATATTCTAGTGATCATGGAACTTTAGAATATCACCACCTTGAGGTGGAGAAGGAATCCTTATAAAGGTTCAAAATTAGTATTCCATCAAATCCTTTATAGGATTCCATGGCTCAAAAATAAAAATAAAAGAAAAGGAACTGTGAAAACACCATAGACACCTCATTTGTATAAATTCCACACAAAATCCTGTTTATAGTTCCACGGCTCAACTAACCATATGAATAAAACAGACTCCTCACGTCTATTCTCTGTATGGCAAAACCCATGGTTGGTTTGAAAGCCTAAAAAGGTCCAAAATTTGTCTAAGGGCCAATTTATCTAATTGATATTGAATTCCTACAATTTAGTGATGGCAGCAGGTCGAGTTTGATACACGTTGTGTAAACATGTACCCACCCCCAACTGACATCCCCCCTTCTCTCTGGTAACAGGAACAGTTTTAATATCATCCTAAAACTTTAGAATATGAATCCTTCACAAAAGAGAAATTTGGTTCAAAGTTCAATTAACTCACACTCCAACTTATTTTGAGTGTGACAAGTTCAATGAACTAAATCATCTGTGCTAAAAAAAGGCACCACGGCCCACAACTAAAATCCAAAGTCCAAACTACTCATAAATAATTGTTCTTCTTTACATTTACTATCAGCTAAAATTTTCTTCAATTAGAAATGGACCCACCATCAGATTGATCAAGTGTAAAACATCTTATTAAAATAAAAACCAATGTAAATTTCCATATTTATTGGCGACAAATCATAAGGTTGGTACACTCTGATTGGAATTATGGTGTCAATACATAGGGAAGCATGCTTCTGAGTGGCTTGGATTTTTAGGTAGGCCCCAACCAGGGGCATGCCCACGTTTTGGGCCCTGGGGGAGGTCACCCCCATTTGGATCTGGAAACGGCCCAAAGGGGATGCATGTTCCTCACCATGTTTGTTAGTGAAAAAAAGGGCTAAATCCCTGAGATGTAGGTCTGGAATTTCAAAAAATGATGTATAATCATTAAAAACTAAATAAGAAGAAGAAAGAAGAACCAAAGTCATTCCCCAACAAGAGTTGGCAACCAACTCATTTCATCCAGTCATTTGATTCAATACAAGCCAAAATGACTTCACATCTATGAGACAACTGAGATTTCTTTATTCTCCACAGGCTTAACAACCCCAAAATGTTAACAACAATCCAATTGAGTTTTCCTTTGTTTATAAATCAGCAAAGGAGATCTTAGATTGCTCCATCACTTTAATTCTATGTTTAGGGCTGTGATCCATCCATTCCAACTCTGGTGCAATAAACAATTCAGATCAATCCTTGTACACGTGTGCCCCCTCCTCCCATGTATGATGTACCATGATCAAATCAACTGCAAGTTTCAGCTTGTAACACTAGAATTATCATTCCACTTAATCCAGAATCTCTTCATGTAGCAGTAATTGCCTACCATAAAGCTAAGCTGATCAACTTTTTCTTTCGAATACTAAGTAATATTAGTGAAAATAACTCTTTTACAATTTCTTTCTTTTAAAAGAAATGAAAGAGTAAGAATAAAGAAATAACTTCAACCCATAAAATGTAGACCCGAATCACGGTGATTTACACCTAGTTTGGTTAGGCACCATTTTCTGATGGGCCATGCAGGACCTCACTAACTATCCAATGGGATAGGTTTAGGAATGGACAATTTACCGAACAGTCCCCTTTCAGTAAAATAAATGTTCGAATAAGGTCCATTTAAATCTCTAGAACTGAACTTGAATTTCAGGAATTGAGAGTCCCATCTTAGAGTTGATTATTTTTTGAGGTTCTAGAAATTGAGTGTTTATAAACACAACTGATGTATCAGTGTCTTGCAATATGCAGAGTATATGCCAGAGTCTGAAGAGCTAGTTGAAAATAGCTAAAATTCCATTTAAAAAGGTCGCTTTAAGTTTCCTTTAAAACTATATTACTCAACTTCTCTCAGAGTTGTGTTATGAGGAGTTCACAAAGAGTCAAAGACCCGAATGCAAATGGGACTAAGGTTGTTCGACCATTTAGATTGCCCATCAGAAATGATAACAGGACAATATTCTACTGATATACTGTCCCAGTCTCAACCAATGTAGGCCTTAACTTTTGCTTTCTTTATTCAAAGGCCTATGTCCTCCAGAGTAAGAATCACAATCCTACAGTGCTCTTTTTTCTTGGCTTCACAGTCACAAACATTAATGCTGCCTTTCCATTTCATAAAATTATCAAATACTACTGAACAGAAATGGCTGGAATATCATATGGGATTTGGGAATACTAGTGTGCACATGGTGTTAACAAATTTGTGAAGGAAGTTCTAACTCAACATCTTGTATTGCATGACCACATAAGTGTGAGACTATGAGTAGTTTAAAATCATCAACAGAAAAGAAAAAAAAAAGGATAGTGATTGCATTGTCAATTGACCATCATCCACCCCACTCAAATAAAAATCCTGATTCCACCACTAGTCCCATATGACTCCGCTTGGTGACCTTTGTAGAGTAGTTCGTAAATGGCTCATGAATCAAACTGCAACGATCCCTATTAGCAAAGTAGGTAACCATTAATCAAACAGCAACGAACTCTATGACCCATGGGTTGACCAAGCACAACAAGACCAGTTAATTTATTGTGGGAGTTTTAATTAATTAGGAGTCTCCACTGAGAGTTTTGATTTACATATAAAAGTCTTCAAATATAAAGTCGAGTTCAATTTGGCTAGTTTAGGAGATTTCAGTTTCCTTTATTGTTAGGAAAGTAGAGTCCAATTAGGAAAGAGGATTCACTCTGGGTTTCCCATTTGTTGTGAGTAGACGTCTCTTCAAGCAAAGAATGCTCATGTGTCATCTGTCTACATCCATTCCACACTAGCAAAAAAAACCAACCAAACCCAACCGTAATAGGCATGTGTCATCTGTCTAACATTTTCGGCAGAAAAAAAAAAAAAAAAAAACAAGATTAGACTTCATTTACTCCAGTTCCAATTTCGAGTGTTTGATGTGAGGCAAAACATTTTCAAGGAAAAAGTACATTTCTGGCAAATGTAAGACTGCAGTAAATGGTTAACTACATACTGGGTTCGCTTCCTTTTCATAGATTATCAAAACCATCTCCACAAACACACCCTTAACAATACCTTTCTCCCTCAAATAATCTCTCTCTCTCTCAAAAACCCCATTTACTATCAAGTCCCAGAAATTCAATATAAAGAAGGCAAACATGCTAAGTAAACCCACATCCAAAATCAAGATTTCCATGTCTTCCACAAGCAGATAATCCCCAAGTAAGCAGATTTCTATGCATTTTCAGTGGGCAAAATCAAAGTGAGAGAAAAAGGAAATAGAAAGAGAAAACCCCCAAATCCCAAATCCCCTCTGAGTAGAGAGAGAGATTGAAACACAAGTCACCTGCTGTTGAGAAGAGCGGAAGAGCATCGAAGCAGTTGAAATCGCATTTGCAGATGCCATTTTTGGTGAGCTGAGTAGTTCTAACTCTGAGCTTTGGTTTGAGACTTGGGAGCGAGCTTTGTTGTGACGAGGAGGATAAGGAAAGGAGCAACAGCCTTTTTGTAATATGATGTTTAGGGTTTCCAGAAGATTCCGACCCCGATACTTCCAGAACTAGACCGAAAGCCATGCATTTTGTGTGACGTGGGTGGCTCTAGGGTTTTGGCTCTGGGGCTGTAATGGGTCGGGTCTGACCCTGGTTCGGCCTTCTTCAGACCCAAATAACAAAAACAAAAACCCTGGTTCGGCCTATTCAAAGTAGATAAGCCAAGATGGACTTCCCTCTTGCAATGGACAAATGACAATATCAGATCCCTTTCTTTCTTTGAACCAACGATCCCAATCAAGATTAGTTAAAGACTCAATAGCCCAATGGAAGAATTCGTTGGTGGGTTACTTTGTGGGGATGTGGCGAACACACGATTTTTAGGTCTTACCTATGGAAGGTGGATTTTTTCTCTTTAAATTCTCTCCCTATGCTCTTAGCCAGAAGTGTTGGAAATAGGGTGGGCCTCTAGGATAGGTTTCAAAAACTTTTGACCCACTTGACGCAGGGATCAACTATCCAGAAGGCTATAAAACCCAATCCAAGATTCAAGTCCTCAATCTCAGCCATCTTTGATCAGTAAGACAATCTATCTATAAGATAGAACCAGCAACATATAAGTTACAAATAAATCTACAACATGCAAGGAAGTAGATTATACCTTTGGAGCTCGGTTGTGCTCTAATGGAGAAGTTGCGTCTTTCTTTGATGATGAAACGCTTTCACTAATCAAATAGGAATCTCCAAGACCTCTTGATCTTTCACGCTATGACCCGTATCAGATTCTCCTTTTTCTCAAGAAGATGGTGGGATCTCCAATTTCTCAAGAAGATGGTGGGATCTCCAAGAGAAAACTACTAGGAACTCTAGGGAGGAACTAGAAAGAGAACTAGAAGAGGGAGAGGAGGAAGAACTCGTGCAATACTTGCACTAGGGAGGCTTGGGCGTGAATCCCAATGTATGGAGAGTGCATGGACGTCCAAGGCCTCTTCTCCTCTTATTTATAGCTTTTGCAAGTTGCCTCCTCTTTACTAATTACAATAGAAGTCTTACTTCCATTAATTAGTAACTTACCATATCATAATTAGAAGTCTCACTTCAAATATGATTAGTATCTTTCTAATTCCTTTCTAATTAAAATAGAAGTCTCACTTCTACTAAAATTAGTAAGTCTACTATTACCACTATTAGAAGTCTCACTTTAAATAGAAATAGTAACTTTCCTTTTAGAGTTCAACTAGAATTAGATACTTTCTAATAATTGGGCTAGCGTGGGGACCACTAGGGATTCCTTAGAAACTGACTCCAACTAGGACACACGACCCCACATCTCATGTGTAATCCGGGCCCACAGTTAATTGCAAATAACTCCACTATATAAATGCAATTGAACTCCAGTCTTAGGAATATTACATAGAAGACCCTAAACTTCCATATTACCACAAGTAGACCCCTCTATCAATATCCATGGATCAATTGGACCTGTCTTCCAAACTAGATCCATATCTTATTATCCTTGAGCCCCAATTAATTATAATGATCATAGGTACCTTTCCAATTAACTCTTAATCAGAATGGGTGCGCACTTACCAATGATAAATCCATTAATTGGCAGAAGGGGATATTAGAGATAGATTCCATCTTGACCATTGAATGTTCCCACAGCTCTACTACCACGTACCCAAATCACCGAGGTGTTGACCTACAGTTGGCCTCACTCATTGGTGACTCAAAGCTAATGAATAGATAGAAACTTGAGTTCATTAATGTCTCAGGATTGAGAGCCTATTGTTAGGGAATTATGAGAGCATACCTTAAAGTAAAGACAGTGTTTATAAGGTGCTTCTCATGGTCCTTCAATACATCCAATGTACCAGCACTATGATCCAGAATCTTCCATTCTGATGATCGAGACAAGTCACACTATCTCATAGTGATCAAAGTGCTGCAACCTTGTCAGTATGAGATGTCCAGTCTCATCACTGGTTGTGAATATATTTTAAGTATAAGATTTGTCACACATGTCTCCTGTATGTGGATCTCATCCATACACATGTGTTACATCTAATATACTTGTGGAACCCGGTTCATCTTATGAACCATAATGTCATTCGTATTGGTTATGTGCAAGTATATAATAAATTACCATTTATCTCATGAAAGGAAAGCATGAATATATGAATAAATAAAGAATTTAATCAATTTATTATATCATCTACTGGATTGAGTCCATAAAACTAACAAGAAGATCCTAGAAGACGGGCACTGGTTTGTATATGGGCACCCTCTGGTGCTAAAAAGATGGGAGTGGACATAACTATGCAAAAGAGTGATTTCAAATCCATCCCAATTTAGGTGAAATTCCCAAATCTTTAATTTTTGTTTCAGATCAAAATCAGCATTGAGAAAATTTTCAAGTTTGATAGTCAATCCCCTTTACATGGATCATTCCACAGCTACTGTGACAGGGATTGCCTTTGCACGTGTTTGTATTGAGGTAAATGTTGACTCAACATTACCAGATGAAGTGCTCATTATCTATAATAACAAAACCATAGTACAGAGGGTGGAATATACATGGAGGCCATCTCCGTGTACAAAGTGCAGCATATTTAGTCACAGTGACGAGACCTATCCTCTCAAGCTAAAGATTAAAAAAGCTTGACTCCAAAAGCAAAAGAAAAAAGCCTAATGACCCTCTTGCTCCCTCTAGAGAGACAGTAGATGCAAAAGGTGATCCTTCTCCTAAAACCAATGAACTAAGTAGTGCCGGTGATCCGGTGATCACAATGATGTATTCCAACAAAAGAAAACTACTTGTCGAAGATCTACTAGTCCCACGGAAAAAAATACAGGAAGTTCACCAAAAGCTCAAATGCCAAATAGATTTTCATGCTTATTAAATCTAGATGACAATTCATCAGCCTCACAAGAAGAAATTGTGAGGCCCCACCCCTTGTGGGCCCTCAATTTAAATTTGAATACTAAATAATAGCTTAAGACTATGTATTATACTAATTATGGGGTTTAGTTAAGGGTAGAAATGTATTTTCCTTGGTTTTAGTGAGTTTAGTCTAGTTGTGTAATTAGTAGAGTCAATAGGGCGTCTTTTGTTATTTTTAGAGTTAGTTAGTTTGTTAGAGGCCCTCGCTAGAAATTAATGTTTACTATAGGAGGTATCCACTTGAGAAGCTTCTAGATTCCACCCAAAGACCAAAATACCTTTGGCCCTAACCCTAATCCTTTTCTAACAAAAAGGGCATTTTAGTCCCTAGCCCTAAATCCCAACCTATATAAAGTAAACCCTCCCATGCCATACGTTGGCTACTGTTCCTCTCCCATTTCCCTCTTTCTCTCTTCTTCCCCATTTCCCTCTAACTCTCTCCTAAATTCCCTCCAATTCTCCCATCTCCCCATCGATCTCTCTCTAAGAACTCTAAGAAGAAGAAGACCTGCTACAGCTGCAACTTATTATAGGATATCTCTATATCGATCATCTCTTCTCCCTCTTCTAGTCAGGTAAATCCCCTATTCTAGTTCAATTTGTATAGGAATCTCTCTTTCTCTCTTTAGATCTCCTTCCTCATAGCTTTTCTCTTGTGGATATGGGTGTAGGAGTAGAAATCTCAATAGCTATGAGATTTCGGGGTGACTGTGTGACCGAGGAGACCTTACAGCTGGGATTCCCTTTTTAGCTTGGATTTCTTCTTTCCCTCTCTTCCTTCGTGCAATCGATTGAGGCAAGTGCAATATGTTTATTTAATATAGAATAAGTGTTTACTGTTTTTTATTCTCTGTATTCCTATTTAGATGATGTTAGAATTGTTAGATTTACCTTTGAGCATGTTTTCATGGATGATTGGCCATTGATGGATGGGTTGGTCTCATTTGGAAGATCAATGGCCCATGGATTGGATGGTGGGATGTGTATTGAAGAGTATTTCCTGTTTCTTTATTTTTTTATGGTGATTGGACGAGTTCGGATGAGTTTTGATAGAAATCGAAATGAAAATGGGGAAAATCCGGAATTCAAAAAGTTGGCCGAACTCAGTGTATTCGGTCGACCGACCTGCATCTCGGTCAACCAAACACACTGAAAACTGGGAAAAACCAGCTCTCAGTTATTTTTCTCCCACGGGCTAATTCTTTGGCTGAGCTCAGTATTGACCGAGCTCAATTCCAAGCTGACCAACCTCAGTCACCTAGCTCAAGTTGGCCGAACTCAGTGTATTCGGTCAACCGACCTGCATCTCAGTCGACCGAACACATTGAAAATTAGAAAAATCCGGCTCTCAATTATTTTCTTCTACGGGTTATCTCTTCAACCGAGCTCAATGATGGCCGAGCTCAGAGTTGGCCGAGCTCAAGTATTGACCGAGCTCACATGAATTCTGGAAGAAATGACTAAAAACTGGGTTTCCCCCTTTGGCAGAGCTCAATGTATTGGCGGAGCTCAGTTATTGACCGAGCTCAGTGTCTTAGCCGAGCTCAGTGTTTGGCCGAGCTCAGTGTCTTAGCCGAGCTCAATGTTTGGTCAAATTCTGTGTTTTAATCGAGCTCAGATGTTTGACCGAGCTCAGTGCTTAACCGAACTTAGTGCTTGACCGAGCTCAGTGCTTGACCGAGCTCAGTGCTTAACCAACCTCAGTGCTTGACCGAGCTCAAAGCTAGTAGACCGAGATCAGTGACCGAGCTCAAGTGATTCAGAAGAAGGAACTGGAACTTGGGACACCCTTTGACTAGGATTCCTAGTGTTCTCGGTCGACCGACCAGGCCAGGAGGTCGACTGAACACATTGAAATTCTGAAAAATTAAATGGTGGTCTATCAAATACCATCCGGGTAAGGCGAATGTGTTATGCTTGCTACCATGTTCGCATGGGAACCAGAATTGCTTGGAAAGGTCAAGGACAGTCAACGCAGCGATCCAAAGCTTGTCAGAGTGATCGAGCAGATTGACCAGAGGCCAAAGTTTAAATTGATTGGTGGAGTGCTCTACTATCAGGACAAATTATGTGTGCCAGATATTCAGGAGCTGAAGGACTAGATCCTAGCAGATGCGCACCACAGCAGATACTCGATTCACCCAGGCAGCACCAAGATGTACCAAAACCTGAGGAGCTACTACTGGTGGAACAACATGAAGAAAGAGAATGCAGACTATGTTTCCAGATGCTTAACGTGTCAGCAGATCAAGGCCGAACACCAGAAGCCGCCAGGACTACTTCATCAGCTTGAGATACCTCAGCGGAAGTGGGAGCACATTACCATGGATCTTATTGCAGGACTTCCAGCTACCAGGAGACGCAGTGATGGCATTTGGGTGATCGTGTACATGCTGACCAAGCCAGCTCACTTCTTGCCAGTGTTGATGAGAGTAGGACTCGACGTCCTTGCTAAGCTGTATGTGGACATAATCATCTCATTGCATGGAATTCTAGATTCGATTGTTTCAGACAGAGATCCACGCTTCACTTCACACTTTTGGGAGAGTCAACAACAGGCCTTGTGTACCGAGTTGAGCTTCAGCACAACCTACCATCCTCAGATAGATGAGCAGACAGAGCGCACCAACAAGACTTTGGAGGATATGTTACGAGCTTGTGTCCTAGATTATAAGGAGAACTGAGAGGATTCATTGCTACTCTGTGAGTTTGCCTACAATAACAGTTACCACTCGAGCATCAGGATGACACCGTTCGAAGCGTTGTACGGCAGGAAGTGTAAGACCCCAGTCTGTTGGAAGGAAGTTGGCGTCAGGAGTTTTCATGGACCGTCTATTGTCAGCGACACCAGCGAGAAGATTCGACAGATAGTGGAGATCATGCAGAGTAGCCGCAGTCGACAGAAGAGTTATGTAGACAACCGGCGCAGACCACTTGAGCTTCAGAAGGGCGACAGTGTGGTCTTAAAGGTTTCCCCAGCACGAGGCACCCTCAGATTCGACGAGAAAGGCAAGTTAGCACGGAGGTACGTCGGACCATTCGAGATCAAGGCCAGGATCGGAGACGTTGCTTACAAGCTTCAGTTGCCGGCAGAGCTATCAGGAGTGCATGATGTCTTTCACGTCTCGATGTTGAAGAAGTATGTGGAGGGCCCTACCCACATTCTGCACCACCAGTCATTCGACATCCAGCCCGATGCGTCCTACATTGCCAAGCTAGTCGTCGTCATCGACACCAAGGAGCAGGTGCTTCGGAACTGAACCATTCAGTGGGTGCAGGTTTAGTGGGAGCATCACACCCCGGTCGAGGCAACTTGAGAGCTACGAGACCAGGTGGCGAGGCGAGGGATTATCCGCATCTTCTACCGCAAGTATGTCCTTACTTTGTTTTTACATTTGGGGACCAAATGTTTTAAAGGAGGGAGTGATGTGAGGCCCCACCACTTGTGGGCCCTCAATTTAAATTTGAATACTATATTTTAGCCTAAATATATTTAGTTATACTAAGTATGGGGTTTAGTAAGGGTAGTTATGTATTTTTCTAGGTTTTCGTTAGATTAGTCTAATTGTGTAATTCATAGAGTCAATAAGGTGTCTTTTATAATTCTTAGAGTTAGTTTGTTTGTTAGAGGCCCTAGCTAGATATTAGTATTTATTGTAAAGGGGTATTCACTTGAGAAGGTTCTAGAAACCTCACCAAAAGACCAAACTATAAATGGCCCTAAACCTAATCCTATTCAAACTAAAAGGGCATTTTAGTACCTAGCCACCCATCCCAACCTATAAAACTAATCCCTCCCATGCCATATGTTGGCTACTACTTCTTCTCTCTTTTCTCTCTTCTCCTCTCATTTCCCTCCAACTATCTCTCAAATCCCCTCCAATTCTCCCATCTCCCTCTTTTTCTCTCTCTAGAACTCTAAGAAGAAGAATAATAATAATAAGACCTACTGCAGCTACTAAGGATCTCCATCTCTATCTTGTTAATCTCTTCTCCCTCTTCTAATCAAGATAAGTGCCCTCTTCTAGCTCAATTTCTATAGAATTCTCTTTCTCTCTCTAAATCTCCTTCCTTATAGCAATTCTCTTGTGGATGTGGGTTTAGGTGTAGAGATCTCTTCTAGATCTAAGATTTTGGGCTGGTTTTTGTGATTGGAAGACCTTAGAGCTTGGATTTGCTATTTGTGGTATTGGATCTCTATTTTCTATCTCTATCTTCTTGCATTCAATTGAGGCAAGTGTAATATGCTTATTTAATATAGAATAAATGCTTACTATCTTTGATTCTGCAATTTTCTATTCAATTGATGTTAGAAATTATAGATCTACCTTTGAGCATATTCTCATGGATGATTGGCCATTGATGTATGAGTTGTTCTCATTTGGAAGATCAATGGCCTATGGATTGGATGGTTGGATGTATATTGGAGTGCTTTTCATGTTTCTGGATGTTTATGTGCTGATTGGACGAGAATGGATGGAATTGGGTGGACATTGGAATGGAAAGGAAGAAATCCAGAAATTCTAGAATTTACAACAGGCCAGTATACCAGGTTGACCAAGCTCAGTGCCAGGTGACCGAGCTCAGTGCAGGTGACCGAGCTCAATGCCAGTTGACTGAGCTCAGTGCCAGGTTGACCGAGCTCAGTGCCAAGTGACCGATCTCAGTGCCAGGTTGACCGAGCTCAGTGCCAGGTGACCGAGCTCAGTGCAGGTTGACCGAGCTCGGTGCCAAGTGACCGAACTCTGAGCTAGGTGACCGAACTCTGAGTCAGGTTGACCGAGGTCTGAGCCAGGTGACCGAGCTCTGAGCCAGCGAGACCGAGCTCTGTGCCAGGTCGACCGAGAACACAAGATTTTCAGGAAAAAAAAAGTTGGAACCTGGGACTCCTTTCAGCCAAGATCTCCAGAGTGCGCGTTCGACCGACTAGGCTAGGAGGTCGACTGAGCACACAAAGAATTATGTAAAAATCAGGTCTTGCCTGTAGGGTGTTTGCTCTCTGATCCCAGTGTGAGGGGTCGACGCCTGGGCCAGGGAGTCGACCGAGCACACTGTGTACAGTGACCATTCCCAGATTTTGAATTTTGATATTGTGATCGTTCGTGGGGCCCATTGACCATCCAATTGGACTTTTATTAATGTGCCGAGCACGAGTCAATGGTATGGCTCAACCTTGACTCGTGGGGCCCAATAATTAAGGTCTAGATTGTGTATTCTAAGATGATTCGACCCTCAAATGTTATCAATGATGCTCGTAACTTTTAAAGCACCAAACACAGTATCCATTAGCATCTGAGATTTCATTTAGAGATCGAATTACCTGAGATGAACCTAGACCTGAAAGTGGACCAATTACCTAGGTGGGACTGTTGATATCTCCCGTTGATTCGTAAACTTGGAGATTTATCTCATTTATGTTATTATTGTCACTCCATTGTCCTTACTATTGCTTATACCTATTAATTAAATGGAAAAATGGATGACCTGAACCTAGGACTAATTAGAAGTGGCCTGGTGGTATGATTGGGTGAACATTGACCCGTGTTTGTGGCTAGGCTGGCCCTTTTATGGCCTAAGTTTGAATGTGGATTACCCTAGAATGGAAAGGTTGGATTATATGGACTTGTAATTCATTATGAATGTAAATGGACTGTAAGGTCCGTGACCTTAATGGGTCAGTTGGGCCCAATATCAGGCCTTGACCCGTTTAATTTATTATTATTTTATTTAATTGTATTTTAGATATTTAAGTGGGTTTAGATCATGAGCGAGTTTCTTTTAGCATTAGATTAGTATTTGCGAAGTTTCGTTCGATTCCGAGTTTGTTTGATCATAGCAGGGGGGTAGTTTGCAATTTAGGAAAAATTGAATGTTTTTCCGAAATATTCCAAACGCCGTGATTTTTGGGTCGTTGGAAAGGTTTCGTCACGCTGATCATTTTTTACTCTTGACTCATCCCGATCCGACGATCAGAAACCCTTCAAGTGGTCCATCCTTTACCGGACCCACTAAATGGGCAAATTAGTCATTTTCTTCCTATCTTATTCTTAAACGAAGTCTAACCCTAATTCTTATTCGTTCTCTGAAACGAAAGCAACCGCAGCAACCCTTTTCTTCTTCCTCTTCTCTTTTCAAGCCCAGAACTCTAGCCCGGAGAGATCAACTCTGCGATCCGAACCGCTCATCTTCATCCTTGCGATCCCCTCTTTCTTCCGGTATCAATTTGGTAAGCATTCTCACACTTTCATCTTTTCATTTGTATTCTCTTTGGTTAGATTTAGGTCTGATCTTAATTCTTTTCCTCCCTCTCTTCTTCTTGGCTTCCTAGATTTTGATTTATCGGGTTAGATCGTGGATTTTGGGGTAGAAAGGCTTCTCCTCGAGTTTCACCCAATTATCTCATCTTCTGACATTGAGGCAAGTAGATCTGCAATTCATATATAAGCATGTATATTTGTTTTCATTTGATTGGCTATGTTTCCTGTAGATTTCCCTTTAATTCCAAGCATGTTTCTTGTTGATTTGGGATTTATATGTTAGGTTAGATTTTTGGGGTAATTGGAATGAAATAGATAAATTTATGATAATAGGTTGTTTAGAATTACTTATTTGATTCAATGGAATGGAAGTAATGGAATGAAATGAATGGAATGGATGATGGGGAGAGCGGGAGGCTCTATTTATGCAGGTTGTAGCCTCTGGAAAGGTTTGGGAATGGAGGAAAATGAAATGGGGAATGAAGAGTTCAAAAATGGCATGAACCTGTACGTGTTCCGTACTGTCGGTTCAGTGTTGGTCAACCGACAGCATGGTGTCGGTCAACCGAACACCATTTCGGTCAGAAAACCCGAGAGCATATTTTAGACCATTTTGTACAGTCGGTCATCTCTCGATTCGAATGTCGGTTAGCCGAACTGATTCGGTCAGCCAAGGCTAGTGTCGGTCAGAAAACCAGAGAGACACATTTTGGCCTTTTGAGCGTTGGTCAGCCGACAGCTTCACTTCGGTCAACCGACACCAAAACTTCGGTCGGCCGATACTGACCTCGGTTCCAAAACCAGAGAGCATAAATTAGTTTCTGTTCCGTCGGTTAGCCCTCGGTTCCTGTCGGTCAACCAACACCATTATGAGGGTCAGTCGAAATTGGCCATTTCACTTGTCTTTTTCCGGACTAAAACTGAAACCTAGAAATTGGGACTTAGATATTGGAAACCTCTAATCTACTATCACATGACCATAAATGGGTTTGAAATCGAAACACGTAACTTGGTGTGATTTCGATAGGTTGTCTACGTATTCGTGTATTACGCATGGTGTAACCTAATGCATATGGAGTTGGGTTGAACGATGCTTAACATGATTGTACACCAAGGAATTCTCTAGAAGTATGGTTGATCCAATTTCCACATGTACTCCATTAGAACACGTGGATACAGGGATGACACCATTTGCCTATGATTGGATTGTAATTCTTCATTGACTTGTGACTTGTATCCGTTGTTAATGTTCCTTGTACATTCTTGGGATAAAACACTTAACAAATTATGAAACATAAATTCTTATAGAACTTAGGACTTAGACCTGACTTAGAGTATACTTAGAAACCTGTGTCTTGTATTGATAAACATGACTGGCTAGCAATGACAGGGATTATCACGTGGATCACTTGTCTTGTAATCTTGAATAAGATAATCCCTATGATATTGTCTTGTATATAGAACTAGTCAGACTTGCTTATCTTGTCTGTCCTTGTGTCAGAACCACTCTGTTATTGTTTGCATATCATGGCCATCTGCAGTTTGGGGTTTAATGACGAACCGGTTACTCGGTTGTCGGGGTGGGCAGTCGGCGTAGGACGGCGTCCATGGCGTTGAATAGCTGAGAGCGGGCTAGGACCGTGCTGCTATTCCCAGGACCGGGAGCTAGGATCCTACTGGAGCCGGACTTTGGTATCAGTAGCCCGAAGTGGATTGTTACTGGTACCGCGGGAGGTGGCTTTGGACATCCTCGGAGTCTCCCTCTTGTTCTTGTTTGGCATTGCATGGATAGTGGTTATTGCTAGATGATTGCTAGGATTTCTATTATTGTCTCTATTGATTAATTTTCTCGCTTTATGCCTAGTTTCGCTTACCTTGTATTCATATGATTATTACTTGTCATTACCTCTACATTTGATGCATGTCATATGTATTATGCTTTGCTTATCTATTGCTCAACATGTCGTTGACTCTGTTCCTTGGTGTGCAGACACCTCAGGTGAGTTCTACTTTGAGGAGCAGACCGGTGAGGAGATCCCAGAGGATCTCCAACCAGCAGAGGGGGCACGAGAGTGGCGTGCCGATGACGTAGAGTAGCGTCATCCCTCCTTCGCACGAGAGAGATACATTGGACTCATTTAGTTTTATTCTTTTGTTATTTCTCTCGTTGGACCTTTACATTATTGACTCCAGTTTCTTTATTGGCCTTGTTTATTGGGATGGCCAATGTAATAAATTAACTTAACTCTTAGTTCTTGTTTATTCTTTCGTGCAACTTTAAGTTAATGAAAATTATTATTCATTGCTTAAGATTCCATATGCCTAGAGTTGTATGAACTCTACATTTATTGTACCACAGGAGGTTTAAAATATTATATCCTCACCGCGGACTTAGGATCCGTGGGCCCAAAGGACAAAAATTTTAATTAGTCATAAATTTCACTCTCCGGATCCGGTTATTTCTTTAATCGGGTTCGGGGGACGTGACATGGACTATATATCATTGTTTTAGATATGGACTTATCTCTTCATTTGGACTGTTATAGACCATGCCATGTATTTGGTGGGCCTCGGTATGGATCCAATGATTGAACTTGGACCTGGACTATGATCCATGGATTGAATTGAGTACTTGGACATCTTAGGGACTTTGTTAGGACCTTGTTCACGTAAGGCAAATCCTAGACAGACACAGACCTTTATTATTTCCTGAGTTGGCACAGACATTCACTCTGTTGATTTAAGCTCAGCCTTTGGACTGATCATCATTAGTAGGAGCTACTATGAGTGTTGAGTGAGCTATCATGATGAGCATTGTTTTAGATGGATGGTGTGATACCGGGTCCGGTCTTTGAGTAATGAGTGTGGTGAGGATGTTGTTTGCGGGGCTCGTTATTCCCCAGCACTGGTGAGGTTTTCTCGCCGCGACTGTGTTCAATATGGGAGGGCCACGGCATAATATCCCGCAGTATCCAACTCGTGTGAATGTGTCATATTGTTTAGATTAGATATCTTGCTTATTCTGATTCTAAATACGTATCTTGCTCAACTGCCTAGAATCTATATCGTTGTTACTCTCTTTAACTTTATCGCTGTCTCTACTCTTTTGATACATACATCCTATATTACTTGCATACTGTGACTTGCCAGATCTTTAGATATGATCCATTCTTGGTGCTTAGGTTTCGACTCCGAGTATAAGAACGGTGCTCGCGCTTGCTGAGGCACCCGTAGTAGGAGACTACGGATGGGGACCGACCGACCAAGAGGTCGAGCCGGAGGTTGGAGAGCCGGCACCTGGGGTTTGAGCGTTTATCTTGTTTGGGCCTTGAGCGATTTCTATAGTGAGTTGGGGTAGTGTTTAGAAATATGTAATAAACATTTGTTTTTATCATTTTGACATTTTTAGGCTGAACTTCAGCCCGTTACATTTGATATATCATGATATTTATGCTTCCGCTATCTTTACAAATGCTTCCGCAACTTAACCATTGATATTATATTGTTCAAAAGTTTTAAATTGGACCTCACTGCGGACCTACGATCTTGGAAGTTCTTGGATTTTCCGGGAAGTAGCGTACCAACTTTGGTACATTGACGGTCTTCTCGGTATTCGGAATTGTGACGTTACATACTATCTCTCATTCATTTTATTATATTATCATCGTTTCTTATTCCGAGTGTTTTTCAATCTTCAAGTCAGATTTATCTGACTTTCATTTCAAAAGCCAGATAAATATATGTGAGTTTCTTCGAAAAGATATATAAATTTATCTGAGTTTGTTTCCAAAAGGCAGATAAATTAATCCGAGTTTGTTTCAAAACTCAAATAAATTTGTCTGAATTTCTAATAAAACTCACATAAATCTATTCGTATTTTTCTCAAAACTAAGATAAATTTATATGACTTTCTTTCAAAACTCGGACAAATTTATCTTTCTTTTGAAAAATAATCAGATAAACCGAAAATGATGTGGGCAAGAGGCCTTAAACGACAAGGTTAAGGGACCTTTGACTATTTTATCCGTATTTATTTTTCTCTATTTCTCTCTCCTTTTCTCTCCTTGTTCTCCAGATCTCATCACTGTCTCTCTCATTTGACTAAATCTGAAACAGAGACAGAGAGAGAGTCAGAGGGAAAGAGAGAGACGGGATTGGCAAATCTTCAAGAGAGCGGGAATGAGAATGGAAGAAAAGTGAAATACAAGAGAAGGATACAAAGATCGAAGAAAAAAGAAGATGTCCAGTCTTACGTGCAGATTTCCTGGTTGATCAGTTTTCCCCTTTTTCTTTCTCTTCTCTGTCGTAATCCGTGTTTTCCGGAGTTGAAGCGTTTTCACAAAATTGACTGGTCTAACCGGAGCATTTTTGTATACCACACAGTGTATAAAGAAGGGGCTTTTTGACTTCCTAACTGTTTAAATTTTGAAAAATGACATTTGCCTCTACGACAAGAAAAACGTGGATCTTTTTCAATAAAATGAATTGTTAAGGAACCTGCGGCCAAATGCCCCTAAGAAAAATTGAAAGTTTTGCACGCTACGAGGGTGGATATTAGTTCTAAATTAACCAATCAACACGCAGCGGAAGACACAATATTTAGCGTGGAAACCCTATCCAGGAAGAAAAACCACGAACCAAAGATCAAGAACTCACGAACAGTTACAGGATATACTCACAGCTCCTTTACCTCAATCTGTACATCGACCTAAGGATTGTAGTTGTTCTTGCACAGAATCAACTAACACGACATCCACCGTGAACCATTCTCCTTACTTAATCTCCTTGCACCTTGTCAGTCAAGATGAACTATCTTCTATAAGAAAGTAGAAGCAACCAAAACTTTCTAGAATAGCCCTTCAGAACATTCTCTCAATGGCTCTAGAGAATATTTCTCTCTCTAATATATCTCTTACTCAGATTAATGAGAGTGGTGGTTTTCTAAGGTTGAGAGTAATACCCTATTTATAGCCTCGTATGCATGCCTTGTAGTTTTAGAACACAAATAGAACTCAAAGTGGGAATCAAAGTCTCAAAAGAAAACAATTTCGTAGCAGTTTTGGAGACTTTCCCGACAATCCTACGCCTGTCGATCGATCGGAGCACCCAAATAACTGGGGCGCGCTTCTATTGTCTGATCAATCGGACAGAAGCTCCAATCGATCGGGCCTGGGTGTTTCGCCCGGTCTTCTCTATTTTCTTCTTTTCTTTGCTTCAGCTCTTCCAGCGACACAACCAAAGTCCATTATAAAATAAATTAGAAAATACATCTCAATGAACCCAAAGTTTTGTCCAACCCATGAATTAGCCAACATAAAATACTAACAAAAATGGAGTTGGGATACAGACTGGGCCCAGTTGGGCATCGATTTATAATACCCAGCATGGAAAACATACAGCACTCACCCATTGAAGATGTTTGATGTCTTGACTACAGTGTTAAATCCCATTTCATGGCCCTCCAACAGTGATGATCAGTTATTTTATTTAATATTCAAAGGTCAAGTTAATCGGTGAGGAATAAAGAGAAGAAAATTTATAAGATTTCCTTTTTTTCTAATTAGGGAATTGTAAAAGATAGATTTGATCCCCCAATTTTTTGGAGCAAAGAAAAACCCATGAGCATAAGATAAAAACTAATGGGCGTAACCAAACATACTGGAACTAATTTCACCAAACATTGTTCATCTCCTCCCAGAGTATCATCATGTCCGTACATGTGTTCATTATATCCATGTCCAGTGCTGAGTTTGACCAAACCATGACATTTATTGCACGTTTGTGTGCACGCTTTTCTATAGGCATGGAAGGCGAGTTTTCACATCTGTACAAAAATGCGCCCTTATGAAGAACAGTGGATGCATCAAATATTCTGGAATTAAGAAGTATCTAGTCCTATGTCTCTGCCCCAAACAAGGTATTTTATACTTCAGTAGAGCTCTAATGTAATATCAAATTCATTTTACATATTTAAAAAATAAATATAACTCATCTCCAGTTCGTCGTTGCTAGCATAACAATGCCATGATTGGCAGTTACATCTAACAGATGCATGCAAGCCTGAAAATAATCCTCCATCTCAACAAGGACCAAAAACTATCCTGAAATTTGGAATCTTGTGTCCAGAGGGTTCCTATTTTCCAACAAAAATTGCACTCCTATGACAGAACAAGCACACAGGAAAGTAGGAAAAATTACACTGTACAACACAAGATGACATGGGTAAATAACAAGAGGTAATCACCTTGACTTTGTTGTTGTCTTATTATGCCTGAGCAATCTATAGGCAGCTATGTTTTTTCTTACATTGAAGCGAAGCAAACCAAACAAGAGAATGCGATAACTGATCGCCATTAGAAAAAGCACCAATAAATTTTCCCACTTGGCATTTCTACTAGAAGAGACATCATAAGAAGCATGGAGAGCCTGGACACCAGCTATCGTCCTGACCTGCCCAACTGCAAAGTTGGTTCCAATGTACTCATTTTCAAGGAGCCCCTGCAATAGAAGCATAGATCACAGGTAAGGATATAGAGACTGGTTTAGATTTTTTGTGCCGAATCTGAAATAAAATGACTGCTTAACTTGTGCTTGGGTGTATTAGCATGTGTATGTACATATCTGTGCTGCATGAGAATATTACATTAAAATAACGGGAATAATGAGAAGACAGCTTGCCTGGATTGAGTATGTGTGGAAAGCAATATATGACATGGGATACTTCCACACAGGTCCAGGCAAAGCATTTCGCATTCTCAAATAGCCTGCAACAAGCATCATTATCACCTGAAAAACATAAATGTAACAGTTAGATTGAGAATTGTATTCTAATCAAGTTATCATTCAAAATAAGGAAAAAGTGTATGCCACTCAAGTTGGAAACACGATGCATCATTACCACTGCAACAAGCATATTTCATTCAATCAAATTCAGGTGGTATTTTGCTTGTTCTCATACTCCATGAGCCAATAAGATCAAAATAGAATTTGAAAGCAAAAGAGGCTCTTACATGTAACGACAACATTGTCAAAATGCTCTGAAAAGGTTCTAGCCAGATAGAAGCAACAACCATCATAAGTCCTTCATTCACCAATAGACACATGAAGAAATTTAAGACAAAATACATCAATAAGCTAAACTCATCCCTCATTCCAACTAAGAAGTAGAAAACCAGGCTCGAGGAAATGGATATGAGGAACAGGAACGGGATGCTGGAGAAAAGGTGTCCAAGTAGGAAAACCAGTGATCCTGAATGATGATTTGATTCCTCATGGATGTATATCTGCACAGCAGAGGGAAAAATTAAATTACCATAAAAGTAAAACATAAACCAAGATTGCAACTGTTAAACATAAGGAAGAGACCCAATGACTAACCACTAGTTTCTAAAAACTAAAGACTACCAAATAAGAGGGAAAAGCTAGCCAGTATATGAAGATTTTCCCTGTGACTATTGGGTTAAAGAGAATGTTTAGATGTATTTTGGTTCTTACATTTTAGTTAACTGGGAGGACTCGCCAAGTCATTAGTGTTTTTAGATCTATTTTGAAAGTTCTTGGGAATCCACATGAGAATTATGAGGTTTTGATTGGGCAAGATGAGGTTTGTAATGATCATCAGGATAGCATTGAAGACCAGATGGTGAAGATTGAAAAATGCAATCAGTTATCGTTGGAAATAAAGAAGATGATCTGGCGCTTTTTGTGAGAGGATTTTTTGGATAAAGCATGATGGAAAATATCCAAAACAGAGAGATCAGCAAAGGCTAAGGCAAAGGTAAAGCATGAATCATATCATCTTAGTCGTCGGATAACTAAATCGTCCCATGGATATTAAGGAGAAAGGTTTTGTTCTAGTCTCTTAATCAGCATAAATCACAGCGGTTTTTTGTGATTTTTCAAAAGCTTAGAAATTACTATATAGAGCTGGTCGCCCCACCCTATGGAACACGATCATACTCTCTTCCCTCTCAGTTCTCTTTTTTCCTACTTTTTCTCTCTTTTTCACTCTAGGGTTTTCTCTGACCACCCTGGAAAAAAACCCTAGATATCTTTACATCAAACATTCCAACTGATTGAGGGCATAGAGACGAAGGTTCCAGCTGGGCTATGACCATCCAGACAAGTTGGGTCATGGACCAATTTGCTCAGTCTGCTGTCATGAATCAGGTCCAGTCCCACCTCATCCATTCTGTCAAGAGACCTTCCCATAAACATGCATGTGACAGAAATATATATCCCATTTAGTCATTTCGCAATCCAAATTTCCTTGCAGATGAGCCGTCTTAAATAAATGCGTGATGGTTTTGGTATCACTCTAGATATAGCATCCAAATTCAAAAATTCCCACTGATTCCAACTAGCCTCCTTATTACTTCCAATCAGGAGACGAAACCTATCTTCCTGATTGGAAGAGCCTTCTCCAGCCGAACAAGCAGTTTCCTTCATCACCGCTCTTGTTTCCATATTTAGACTACACAAAAGCAACTGTAGCTTCTGCGATTGGTTCGAATTTGACCGATGATAGCTTCTACTTGGCCACATCAGTCCCATCATGCCATGACTGCAAACTTCCCCATCGGCTGACACCCTGGATTTTCCCTCCCTCACTCCTGTCACACAAATGATGAAGCATTCTCCATCAACCTCCAACCAGATGAGATACATATTCTGACTTTTGGGGATCACAGGTCTTTCACATCAACAGATTCTCGGTCTATTTTGACCACTGCAGCGAAGGTATCCTCCATCCTTGCAACCCATGGGATTCCCAGATCTATGATCCAGGTGGCCTTGCTCTCTGGACCCTATAGCTTGATACATGGGGTAACTGATCTAGCTGGACGTCCCACCCATACCCCCATACCCACACTGTTCCACCAATATCAAGACCAACTCCCTATCACCAAACTTCCAAATTTTTTGATGGTAATCTTCCTTGCTTCATTTGGAAATCTTGTTGGAACCAACCCCTCTATGATTTGACCATAAGAAAAATAAATAAAGGCACTATGACCAATATAGTTAAAATTAATAAACGAAATAGAATGCATGTGATTTCTAATTCCAGGGTTAATCGGCAACATTGAAATCTAATTCCAGAGCTCACTAGAGCTTTATCTAGAAAGGGATTTTGCAACTGGGGCTTTAAAGCACCATAAGAAAAATAAAGGAAAGAAAATAGAAGTGTGAATGACAGTTGGAAATAGAAGATAATGATGTCCATAATTCTTGAGATAAGACACCTGAATTGTGCAATGACATTTGCAGTATTACCATTGGATACAAAATATCTCTTAAACAAAATACTTCACTTGGGGGTAGTTTTCCTTTTACACATGCAAATGTTACATACTGCATGTGAAACACATTACTATGTTTGGAAAAATCATCATTTTCAAATGAGTATATCCAACAGTTTTAGATTTTTTTTGTTTTTTTATTTTTATTTTTATCCAAACCCCTTACCTTGATTTCTTTTATATGAGCAGGTAATCCAGCAATGCTTAGAAGTGAAGCAAATGATACAAAGGCAAATACTGCTGCAACTCTGACCTGCAACAAAAATGAGACAGAATAAGTGATTCACTCTGTATTCTACTGCACAATGAGCTAGATATGCATTACATGCTGCATATATGCATGTGCCAGCCCACAGGAAAAGTTCTTTCAGCACTGACACTCAACCCGGACTACAATACTAACCAAGCATTTCAATTTGTTCTCATCTGACAAGACTAGTAACAACAGGAGTTAGTCTTCCTTAGAAAACAGAAAGAGGGTGTTATAAGACCCACTCTGATGGTACCACAGTCACATGCATCAACCCATCTCAGTAGAACACCTTACGAAAAGGATCTGACCCAAAAAATTCAGGTATGTACCCATTTTTGTGTCTGTTTAATAATTGGATCTGACTTGCAAATTATTTGATAAGGACCTTACATATCAGTGTGGACCCATATCATGATCTGCAGAGTAGAATGTTAACAAAAGCTTCCTGAGTACATGTGTGGCAACTAAATGGTTGTTATATGCAACATGATGTTTGACGCCATGAAAATGATCTCATGCATGAAGCATGGCGGATAACATGAAAACCAGTCGTTAGGATCATTCAAAGACTTTACCAACGACCCCATGATCATATGATTTCAACAAGTATTGAAGAAGTTGCAGCCTACTTTCATATAAGCTATAGATAGTGGTCGTTGCTGACATCTTCGAATGTTCTGCATTAACCAAACAGCATCTAAATTTATGATGCGAGGGGGGAAAACAGCTAAGCGGGTTGATTATTTCCCAAGATTGAGTGGTCCTGAGCTATAAAAGAAGATATAGCCCATTTATTGCTAGGGCTTTCCCCTATGCAACAAGCCACTAGAAAGCCCAATCATATTGTCAATTGGGCAAGAGATACAAATTAAACAAGGAGTCCCACACCAAGGAATTCAGGCACAGATTCCAAAAGATAAATCAAAATCTACAATTGACCTCATGGAACATAGAGACTTCAATAGGAATGAAACTTGGACTTGACAGAGACATGAAAAAGAGGAGGATAAACATAAAAATCCATAAGAGACTTGGGACCTCTTTCTTATAGGAATTCCAGCTGTTTGGGAATTTCGGAATTCAGCAGAATTTCTTTATTCCTTTACTAGAAATTCCGGCATTCATAAATTCCAGAATTTCTAAATGCCTAATTAAGTTTTGTGATCTTTGCTTCAATCCAAGGTCAGCCGGACCTCATTTACTGGGATTTCAGATCAGGGTACTGTTTCTGCGGTTGGATTTCAGATCTGGGTACTGTTTCTGTGGTTGGATTTTAGATCTAACTTAATTCTAAACAGTCTGTGATCATTTTGGTTTGTTCCAAATGTCTTCTGATCGAACTGTATCGGGTATTACTGTCAAACTTGATGGCACCAATTATCCCTATTGGTCCCACCTAATGCAAAATTTCCTAAAAGGTCAAAAACTGTGGAAATATGTTGCTCTGCAAATTCCTACACCAGATAGTAAGGATGCTACTTTTGAGGAATGGGAAGCTTCCATTGGGAAAATCAATTCTTGAATTCCCAATTCGGTCAATCCATCTATTGGAAATCAATTAGCTAAATTCAATTATCCTAAGGCTGCTTGGGATTATTTAGCCAGATTGTATACTCAGTCTAATGCTGCTCGCCGGTATCAGTTAGAATGGGAAATCAAAACTGCATACCAAGGAAATGACTCTATTCATGATTTCTTCATCAAAATGACTGCCTTATGGGATCAACTGGCTCTAATGGAACCCACTTTTAAAACAACTGATGATGCTCACACCTTTGAAGTCTATAGGCAGCAGACTCGCCTGGTTCAGTTTCTTATGGCCCTCCGCCCTAATTTTGAACATGTTCGTGGTCAATTATTACATCGGTCACCCCAGCCTTTCGTTGATACGACACTCTCGGAACTTCTGGCAGAAGAGCAAACTCAGCTTTCTCTTACAAGGAAGAAACATGTGGAACCCACACATGAACTGTCAGCAAATGTTAGTACCCCACAGAATGATCGCTCTCTTCCATCTGGTACCAATGACTTTTGCAATTATTGTAAGAAGAAAAGACACTGGAAACGGGACTGCCCAACCAGACCTCAAAGGCCAAATAATAAGAACAAACAATCTGGTCAACAGCCCAATCGTGGTCCCATGCAATATTATCCACAGCGACCCTATGCGGCCAATGTTACTGAAGATGATAGTTTTGTGCCTCCGCAAATGAATCTTACATCTTAGATTCAGGCTATGGTTGATGAGCGCATGCAACAGTTGTTTCTGGGTTCCTCCATTGGTTCTGCTTCTCAGATGCCCATTACACCCTCAACCTCTGGTTCTGCCATGACCATTTCTGGTCCGTTAGGTACTCTTGATTCTACATGGATTTTTTATTTTGGTGCATCCTATCATATGACAAATGATGTTTCCAAACTTCATAATTGTTATACCCCTGCAAGCTCTCTCACCATCCATATAGCTGATGCCACTCCTCTTCCAGTCTCCTTTATTGGCTCCGTTTCAAATAAGTTAATCTCTCTCACTAATGTTTTGCGTGTTGCTCACCTGTCTATCAACTTAATCTCTGTTAGTCAATTGACTTTGTATAATTTCTTGTCTCATTTTCTTTTACTGGCTGTACTGTGCAGGATCCGCGCACCGGGAGACAGATTGGGACCGGCCTTAGGTCAGGAGGACTTTACTATCTCCACTCGTTGCATCTTCCATCATCCAGCATATCCCTGCCGCACTCGTTTCATCTACATCACCATTTTCCCTTTGGCACTCTCATTTAGGCCATTTATCTTTAAATAAAATGAAGTTTTTATTTACTAGTGGCGTATTTGGAAACATTTCTGTATCTGACATTTCTACATGTTTTGGTTGCCAATTTGGTAAACAACATGCTTTCCCTTATAATAAAAGCACTTCTTTTACTAATGCTCCTTTCGCTTTGGTGCATTCTGATGTCTGGGGACCTGCCTCTCAGCCAACGAAAGGTGGTTCCATTTATTATGTGCTGTTTATTGATAATTTCACTAGATATACTTGGTTGTATTTAATGAAAAACCATTCTGAGTAATGTACTATCCACACTGCTTTCTCCACCATGGTTTCCACTCAATTTAACACGAGGATTAAAATATTCAGGTCTGACTCCGGGGGAGAATACATGTCCTACAAATTCCGTTCTTACCTGACTAGTCAAGGGACTCTAGCTCAATTATCCTGTCCTGCCACACCACAGCAAAATGGTGTAGCAGAACGGAAACACAGACATATCCTAGAAACTGCTAGATCCTTGATTTATTCCTCACATGTTCCTCTGCAATTTTGGGGGAAGCAGTCCTGACTGCAATCTATCTGATTAACAGAACTCCATCCTCTGTATTATCTGGCACATCCAAATTCCGTTCTTACCTGACTAGTCAAGGGACTCTAGCTCAATCATCCTGTCCCGCCACACCACAACAAAATGGGGTAGCAGAACGGAAACACAGACGTATCCTAGAAACTGTTAGATCCTTGATTTATTCCTCACATGTTCCTCTGCAATTTTGGGAGAAGCAGTCCTGACTGCAATCTATCTGATTAACAGAATTCCATCCTCTGTATTATCTGGCACATCTCCCTATGAAAAAGTGTTCTCCTGTAAACCTGACTTGTCCTATCTCAAAGTTTTTGGCTGCACCTGTTTTTTTTCTATTACATGAGAATGAGAGAACCAAACTTTCCCCAAAATCCACTGTCCGTGTTTTTTTAGGGTATGGCATCGAACATAAAGGCTATCGATGCTATGATCCTAAAACCAATAGGTTACGGGTCTCTCGTAATGTCACCTTCTTGGAACATATACCTTTCTATATACATTACCTACACAATCCCCTTCTCCTAAGCAACCTACGGTCTATCCTTTTGATCCCTTTCCAGACCTGTTTCCCTCCGATCCCCCTTCCCCTCCACCGCTGCAGGTATATCATCGTCGGCCCAAACCTCCGTCTGCTCCTTCAGAATCTGCAGCCCCACCTCCTCCTTCTGATCATGGGCCTATCCCCTCTACTCTGATGTGCAGGATCCTCCTCAAACTCGAAGGTATCCAGTGCGCACCAGAATCCCTCCCTCTAGATTTGGCTTTGTTTGTACTGATCATTTTTCTCCATCATATAAGTCATTCCTTGCAGCAATTAATACCTTGGCAGAACCACAATCCTATAAGGAGGCAATTGCTCATCCGAACTGGAGGTCTGCCATCGCAAAAGAACTTGCAGCTCTGCAAAAAACGCAAACATGGGATCTTGTTCCTCTTCCCTCTGGGAAACGGGCTATCGGCTGCAAATGGATATTTAAGATCAAGACCAAATCTGATGGATTTGTTGATCGTTACAAGGCTCGCTTGGTGGCCAAAGGCTACACACAAGAATATGGGGTAGATTATGAGACCTTTGCTCCGGTTGCTAAGATGACAATTGTTTGTACTTTTATCTCTGTTGCCGCTGTTAGACACTGACCACTCTATCAGCTCGATGTCAAGAATGTTTTCTTGAATGGATTCCTTCAGGAAGAAATCTATATGCATCCTCCTCCGGGCGTTGTGAGACCTCCTCATTATGTCGTCTCAAACGTGCTTTATATGGACTCAAACAAGCCCATCGTGCTTGGTTTGAACGGTTTAGCACCAGCATCATCAGCATTGGTTTTTCTCAGAGTGCCCATGACTCCGCTCTCTTCACTCGCTATTCGCGATCTAGCTGTGTTTTCCTGTTACTCTATGTCGATGATATGATTATCACTGGCAATGATGCTTCTAGTATTCTATCCTTGAAGCGTTTTCTTCATCGACAGTTTGAGATGAAAGATTTGGGTCATCTGTGGTACTTTCTGGGCATTGAGGTTGCCTACTCTCCCACAAGATACCTTCTGTCGCAAACGAAATACTATAATGAAGTTCTCCACTACGCTGGACTCACAGATCTTAAGCCTGTCTTTACTCCGATTGAACATAATCTGAAGCTTTGAACTGCTGATGGAGATCTACTTTCTAATCCAACTCGTTATCGTGAAGTGGTCGGCAGCTTGGTTTATCTGACCATTACCAGACCAGATATTGCCTATGCGGTACGTATGGTAAGTCAATTTGTTGCGTGACCCACTCATATTCACTGGGCTGCTGTACTGCGCATACTGAGATACTTACAAGGAAGTTCCAACTCTGCATGGCTATTCTGATTCCGACTGGGCAGAAGATGTCAATGATCGGCGCTCTAACACAGGCTTCTCCATCTTTCTTGGCTCCTCTCTCATCTCTTGGAAGAGCAAGAAACAGGAACTTGTTTCACGGTCATCCACTGAAGCTGAATATCGTGCTGTATCTCACACTACTACTGAAATTATTTGGCTTCGCTGGTTACTTCGGGATTTAGGAGTTCTAGTTCTTAAATCTACCACTCTTTACGGACAGTGAAAGTGCACGGAAACTGGCAACAAATGATGTCTTTCATGAACGGTCCAAACATCTTGAGTTGACTGTCATTTCATTCGTCAACATGTTCGGAGTGGTAATATAAAGCTCTTCCAGATTTCCTCGGCTACCCAAATAGCAAATTTTTTCACCAAAAGCCACTCCACATCTCGTTTTTCAGAGCTAGTTCCCAAGGTCTCGATAGTCACTTTCTCCCATCCAAAGCTTGAGAGGGGGTGTAAAGAAGCAGGTCAGTAGTAGGTCAGCTCGACCAATGGGTCAGCCCACAACCCATGCATTGGGTCAACCCACAAGTCAACATTGTATGAGTTGTCAATAGATATTAGATAGATATTAGTTTCCCTAACTATGCCTGTAATCTTGTAATCAGATCCACTAATTTAGGCTACAGTGTTATATATGTATCCATCGTCAATACAATGATATACGAAAATTCTCTTGCAAACTCTCTCTCTTGTATGCTTCTGGTTTGTGTTCTGGATATTCTAATAGTCCATTCCGATCATCAATCCATTTTCGCCTATTGTGAAGATGAGATCCATGCACGAAAAGAACAATCAACGGTCCAAAAGTTTTTCTTTGCAATCATCCACATATTCATCCAAGCTCACAATCAAGTCCTTTTGTCAAACCGCATGATCCATATGCTTATGGGAGAAATCATGATAGATCTGATCTAGTGGGCCACCAGCTTCAACAGACTAAAAAAGAGCAACATTTGATGGTGATGGACTTTGCGGATGGACAATGATCACCTAGCAAAGCACGATAGTCGTTTTGGAAAGGATGCAAAAGAGATTTAAGGGGATTACATTCACTGTGACCAATTACACAATCCTTTTTTTAAAGAACCATGCGACTGAGGGATGATAGAGAATATTCTATGAAAGGTTGGTTATGTTATGAGATACGAGGAGATTTAGATTACTTCAGATTTATCATGGGAGTAGGTTATCTAAATATTTATGACATGATTAGGATTATATAGGTTAGAGTTATGATGTGATTAGGTTTCCTCGTTTAGGTTAATGATCTTTATTGTGTTCCACAAATAGCCATTATTTTCAACAAAAAAACAACATACAGGATTTATTAATGAGCAACCCTATGGGTACTATTCTTGATTTCTTTGATCATGCAATAGCTAACACTTTGAAAAGAGGGAAGAACACAAGGTGACAATTAGGATTTGTTAGAAATTAGAATAGGTCACGAAATAGATTACTTCTTAACTTGACATATAGAATGGTGAATCGGCAAAGAATTTTAAATCATCTCAGAAACAAAGGCCATTTGTTTTTGGATGTAGTTAAAAGTAACATGACAAAAAAGTAAATGAAGAATTGGTGATGGAATTTAAAAGGGAAAATATTAACATTCAGAGAACGAGTTATAAGACAAGGCAATTGGAACTAGGATTTGAATTTTCAATGTTGTATGCGATCAAATGAAAGCTACATTGAACAAGGTTGCAAAAAGGGTACGTCAAGAAGGAAAGAAGAGTTTCACAAAAAGAAAAAATGGTGGTGGAAACCAGAAGCCCAAAAGGTTGCTGCTGAAAAGTCAACACTAAAGAATGAAGGCCTCAAACTGCACAAACTAGCTCATAATGCAACAAAGAGAACTGTTAGTAAAGTCAAGCATGAAGCTTGGGACAAATTGTACGTATGGTTGGGAACTAAGTGGAGAAGGATGTTTATATGCTTACTGGGACCCAAGGGAAAACTAGGAATCTTAATCATAATAGGTGCAGTAAAGATGAAAATGGAAGGATCTAAATACAGGAGATGAGCTGAAAGAAAGATGAGGACATATTTAAAGGCATATTAAAAACAGAGTGTGAGTGAATTTATTCATGAGTATAAACAAAATCAAGGTATGATCCGTGCAAAACCTAGAATAGAAGTGAAGATGGCCTTAAGAAGGATAAAGAAAAATAGAGCATTATGACCAGATGATATACCTATAAAGTAAAATAGTGAATAATGAAGTTAGGAATTGCCATTAAAAAAAATGATGTTAGGAATTGGCCGAATATAAGATGATGGAATTGACGAGAGCTCATGGCACAATGGGAGGTGCTCGCTATTGCAACCTTGAGGTTGTGTGATTGAGTCATGTAATGACGCAGCGCGGGTAGGGAAGAATAGTCTTACCAATCAAAAAATAAAGGTGACGGAATTTAAAAAGAGAAAAAACAACTGCATTCAAAGAATGAGTTACAAGGCAAGGCCATTGGAACTGGCATTTGAAGCTAATGAATTGTGGAATCAAATGGAGATTTGTATTAAACAAGTTGATTAAAGTCAAGTGTGGCATCAAATGAAGAGCTGTATCAAACATGTTGCAAAAAGGGTACTTTGAGAGACCAAGGGAAAGAGAAGTTACACACAAAAGGAAAATTGGACGTGAAAACCAAAGTCCGAAAAGTTATCACTGTAAAGAAAGTAATATACTAATATGTAGTGAATACTAAAAATGCAGCAAAGAAAACACTCCTTTTGGTTGCTGAGTATGGGCCCCACATGAAGAGAGTGGTTTTTTTTTCCGCTGCACGGCATTTTATAATTGAACTCATAAACTAATGGGAACAGCATAAACACTTCTAAATAGTACTTAAAAAAAATAAAAAATAAATAAAGATTAAGCCATGTGATTGCAAAGAAATATAAGTTAAATTCAAAAAATATATAAAAGAAATAAAGTTAAATTCAAGAAATGAATATATATATAGAGAGAGAGAGGTGAGAGTTGAAGACTAATACCAAGCAACAAGCCTCTTTAAATTAAAGAAACTCACCCCAACAGATGATAAGGAATGACCAAGACTGGAAAATATTGTTCCAAGACAGAGTGTGAAGAGCATATACAGAACAAGCCGAAGCCAGAAGTATTTCCATTCTCTTGACATTATCAATAATGACCTCCACGTTAAAACCGCAATTCTTGTGGCATCACTGGCCTTGCCCCTGCTTTTAAGAAGTGGGCCCTCCTGCAGCATTAAAATAAATCGTGAATGAATCAAAGTAGACCGTCATTCAAATAGCATCTAATCCTGTTTTCCATGAAAAAACAAAGCATATTGAAGTGAATTGTTATTATACATTCGGCAAGCATTTGAAAACAAAATCATCACTCTACCTCAAGTTACTATCGATCTTCAAGTTGCTGACATCTTCACGAAAGCATTCCCTCGGGTTACATAGATTCTTTGTTGACAAATCGATGTTGGTTGATTCACCACCATCAATTTGAAGGGGGTATTAGCGAATGGGCTTATGTGGTTCTCACTTGGGCCCAGATCTTCTCTTATGAGTTCTCTCTTAGAAAGTTAACTTTTGATGGATCCGTATCTTAAGAACGTATATTACACTGCTGTAACTACCCCAAATCAAAGGGGAATCAATGATCGTACATCCCATAGTTGCATACAGTGATAGAATGATGGGGACCTCCAAAGGAGTCGACACCCAATTTTCACCCATTATACTATATTAAGCTAAAGGCTTTTAGATTTAATTTTGACTGGCAGTTTTAATTTTGACCGACTAATCATGCAACTACCCACTCATTTTTTTCATCAAACCACTCATGTTCAGTTGTTCCTTTATGTAACTATTCCCTTTCTGCTCCAATTTCGCTATTTCTGTTTTATGCAACTTGCCTTATGGAAAGAGGTAATTGTTTTTAATATATGATTATTTATTTTACGGTGGAGATACCGTGTTGAACACGGGTTATTGGGCTAGTCTCTCTCCACTACTCATGCAACTACACACTCATTTTTTTCATCAAACCACTCATGTTTCAGTTGTTCCTTTATGTAACTACTCCCTTTCTGCTCCAATTTCTCTATTTTTGTTTTATGCAACTTGCCCTATGGAAAGAGGTAACTGTTTTTAATATATGATTATTTATTTTACAGTGGAGATACCATGCTGAGCACGGGTTATTGGGTTAGTCTCTCTCCCCTACTCATGCAACTACCCACTCATTTGTCATCAAACCACTCATGTTTCATTTATTCCTTTATGTAACTATTCCCTTTCTGCTCCAATTTCTCTATTTCTGTTTTATGCAACTTGCCCTATGGAAAGAGGTAACTGTTTTTAATATATGATTATTTATTTACAGTGGAGATACCGTGCTGAGCACGGGTTATTGGGCTAGTCTCTCTTATTTTCCTTTAATTTCCTTTAGTGTCATCTGTGGTGTTAAGTCATACATAATGACATATATATATATAGAGAGAGAGATGTTTGTCCATCATAACTGCTCAAATATGCTGATTGCCTGATCCAATGTACTTATATTTCCGTTTCTAACAAATCGAAGATCAAAAGTCATAGTGTTTAACATCTCACTCCAATTGCATGGATATTAAAGTAGAAGGGCGTAATGACTTCACAACTGTTGGAAGTAATAAACAAAACAAAGAATAATAATTCAACCTTTTCTATGAGGGACTGTATTGTTGATTCAACTGCAGTAGCATCACTTGACGATTTATATGTAGCCTCAAGGGTACGGATTGCAACGGCGGTATCCATATTAACAGATGAGAAGTCCCCAGTGTCATCCTGTTAAAATTGCCCTTCCTCATCACACGTATTCAAGAAGAACTTATAATACTAGAAATCTAACTGTACAAGTTCCTATATGAAAAATCAAAAAATCATTTAGTAACACTTACCTGCCAATTCTTGCACATGGCTATTATCCTGTCAAAATCTGTATTTATTGCACGTAGAAAGTGATCTGAAGGACTTTGCATGATTGGACAAGGAAACCCAGCAGTTGAGAAGTGCTAGAACATCAAAGGACACTAGGTGCTCAGTTATCAAATAAAAGGAAAAAGAAAAACAATAGAATTTTTGCATCCTTCATTAGTAGATTGAATAAGAATTAAGAAATAGTTTGCAATATAAAATCCATGGGAGGTTGGCATGGTCCACGTCAAACCCACCTTCAACTGATTTGGGCTGCATTTTGTAGCCATTGGCAGGCTTGGCCTGATCTTCTCCCAATTACAAAATGAAACCAACTTGTCCTATCTATCCTTACAGCCCAACCATATAGCGTAACCAAGCCCAACATATTTAACACAATATCAATACATACTTTGGAAATGGGACAGGCCCAGGCTCACTTGCTGGATGTAAGCCTAAATCTTAGGCCCAATAACTAAACAAGCCAGCTTGGACAAACTTTGGCCTAGTCTATACTGACCAGTGTGAACAAATTTAGATGTTGAGTGCAAATTCCATATTGGGTTTTCCACAAATACAAAACAAGAGAAGTCTTATGATAAATAACACAAGAACGATGTGCACAATTCTGTGACAGCAACAGACATTAACCAATGTGAGGGCAAAAGGCCAACTACCCCCCTATGTCGTCAAGGCTCAAAAGAGATTAGAAAGCATAAAAAGAAAATCCACACTAGATTATTAGAAATATCCACCTGCAGGCAAGCCAATGTTTCACCAAAGAATAAAGTATTTCCATTTGAAAGCAGACAGATCCTGTCAAAGAGACCAAATACTTCTGTGCTACTCTGGTACATGGTAAAGATAAGAGTGCATCCTGTGCTAGCTAGTTTCTTCAATGTCACCATCATCAGAAGTGCAGACACACTGAATAAGAAACATATCATTAAAACAAGACAAAATCAGCAGCAAAGTCAGTAAAGCAACTTGGCTACCAGAAAGTGTTGCCTAGAGACACAAACGGATGTTCCCAGATATTCCTTAAAAAGTTTAAAGAAACCTGTCAAGATGATAAAGAGGTTCATCTATAAACATGATGTGTGGCCTCATCACAAGCTCCCTAGCAATGCTGACACGCCTCCTCTCACCACGAGGAAGACCCTTCATATAACAGTGGCCACCAATGAGTTTGTCCGCATAATCACCCAAAGACATAGCCAAGATGGCATCCTCCACGAAACCCTTCTTTTGAGAGAAGAAACCCGGAAGTTGTAAAAGTACTGAGTAATACAGCATCTCACGAACAGTGAGAGACCCAATCAATGTATCTTCCCTGTCAACATATCCCTACAAGTGAAAACAATAAATTAATGTAGCATTTTTATTCAGAACTAGGACCATGTCTGCCACCATCAACATTATCATTAAAGGCTTACATTATCCATCAAGCGAGCAGGCCCAGCATCATCGCAAAGCCTTATAATTCTATAAAATGACCACATTAAACGAAATACACCATGACACAGCAATGATATGAGCTAGAGGTCTGAAAAGTTTTAGCAACGAGATTTCACATGTAACGCCCCACCCTACACGCATGCATGATATTGTCCGCTTTGGCTCACTGGCCTCACGGTTTTGTTTCTGATGGCCTCAACCCATCAAAAGGCCTCATGCAAGGTAAGGGTGTAAGCTCTACATATAATCTCAATCACTTTCCTCTCTATAGTCGATGTGGGACTCCAGGGCGTCACATTCCACCCCCCTTAAGGCTGCATGTCCCTGTGCAGTAGCCTGCCAGCCCCTGTAGCCTGCCAGCCCTCTTGGCCCGCCCACATGCACCAGACCACGGCAGGGGACCCACACTCGAACTAGTCGAGAGTCGGCTCTGATACCATTTGTAACGCCCCACCCTACACGCATGTATGATATTATCCGCTTTGGCCCACTAGCCTCATGGTTTTGTTTCTAATGGGCCTCAACCCATCAAAAGGCCTCATGCAAGGTAAAGGTGTAAGCTTTACATATAATCTCAATCACTTTCCTCTCTATAGTCGATGTGGGACTCCGGGGCGTCACATCACACACATCCTTCTATCCTGTGAAGGGTACCAACACACCAAGACAATATGCACAAAGAAAATGGGAGCTGCACAACACTAGAATATTGATAATGTGCTGGGAAAATGATTAAAAAATAGATGGAAAATGTAACACACACAAAAGCTAACCATGTATATGGTAGTAGGCCAAACTAAAAAAAAAACAAGCACCGAGAGCAGAAGAAACTGCTGTGCCGTAAATATATGACTCTATTCCCTAAGTCTGGTACAAAACTACAAATGAGTCATCATCAAAGCCTTATCCCATATGTTCAGGGCCCATCTTCACAAGTTCTAATTCTTCACTCATCCCTTCTTAGGCTTAGTTCATCACATCACCCCTCAACCTAAAACGTTGCTTCTAACTACTTCTAAGTCTTTGTTTGCCCTTTACCAAAAAAAAAAAAGTCTTTGTTTGCCTCCACCTCTCCAGCCACCTTGTACTCACAACAACTTCATTTCTTCATACAAGGGTTGTTTTCAGTCTTACAAGCACATTCATGGACCGTCTTGATATTCGTTAAATTTTTCTTTTCTCTGACCTACTTGTAGATATCCTAGTTCTCTTCGGTCTTATTCTCAACAAATCCATCTTAGCAAAAGCATCTCAGCCGGATATACCTTCTCTTGCTATTTCTTTGATGGCCAACATGCAACCCCATACAATAAAGGAAGTCCACGATCATATTCCAAATGTTCTTTATCAAAGTGGCACTCAGCAATCACATAATACTTTGATCGCTTTTCCTACTTTGGTCACCCTTCAATAATCTGTCTTATTGTTGCTTCCAAGCTATGACCCTTGGATAATTGTATATCTCAGCATAAGCATACGCAAAGGATATAACCTTGGTACTACTAGTACATGGATACTTGTAATGTAGCTTTAGTGATGCAAGCCCCTAGGGTTAGGGCTTGGTGGAGAGTGTTGAAGCATAATGAAAGTGCCGAAACACGTGTCCACAGGCACTACATGTCTCCTCAGAGACCATAAACGAGAATGCACATCAAAGGGAAAACCCAATTTCATTAATCAACTCTTTGAATTCTAATCTTTACAATGTGCATATAAATAGGAAAAGAAAACTTAAGGACCTAAGTTACCTAATTAAAGTAGGAAACTAAAGAAACTGGAAACCTAATCCTAATTACAACCCATTAAATAAAATTAGGAAACAAATGACATAATTAGTAAATAAGAAAATCCCAAATTTACTTGGGCCCTACTCATGTGGCTTAAGGTTTCATCCTGCATCATTCTCCCTGACTTGGAAAGAACTCGACCTCGAGTTCGGTAACTATCCACCTGGATTGAAGATCGATCGGACGAACTTCCGTTCTGTTGGATAATCTTCAGCTTCTATGTAAAACTTGGAAACTATAGTTGATCTATTTCTCCAACTTGACATAGGTTTGACATGCCACCTCTTTTGACGTCCAAGTTTTCTTTGGATGCACAATCAAGCCTTGGCACTTTTTGTGTAGAATTTGCCGAAGCTGAATGCAATCTTCAAGTTTCCATTGCTAATCCCCAAATACAAAGTCAATGTGAGTGACTGTAACAAATGGATACTCTTTTACCTCTTGTATTTGTTGCTCGGCATCTTCAATAGAAGGAAGTTCATGACCAACTATTGTCATGGAATCTTCTATGTCTGGTACTAGTTTCTCAATGTCAATATGGATATCCTCTGTCAAAGTTTCCACAACATGGATTGTAGTTATTTGCGGTGATTTTCCTTCTTGAGGCGTATCTTGTTGCAAACGAGTTTGTTTAAGCATGTGCTCAGCGTGAATTGCTTCCAAATATGCCTCATAAATATTCTTGCAATCATTCATTTTCTGCAATATATCCAATCTTAATCCTCTAAGAAAAGTAGTTAAATCATATTTTTCATCATCCTCTAATCCACAAACATCTTGTAGCCTTGAAAATTGGTCAAAGTATTCAATAACTGACAACTCTCCTTGTGTCAAATTAAGAAATTACTGAAAATATTCTTCATTCTCATAATACCATTTTCCATATTTAACTGCATATTTCACTCTTTTAAGTTCATTGTAGAGTTTATTGATATGCAATTTCATATTGACTTGGATGTAATAATGGACCAACCTTTTTCGTAGAACTATTGGGTCAACCTGTATTAACCCAAAGCTGATCCAACTAATTCAATTGCTGGGTTCCTCAACTTGTTAATTCGAATTAGGTCAGATCCACCTGACTTGAACCTGATCTGAACTCAGGCCCACCCAAAAAAACTAAATGTGTTTACTGTGAGAAACACGTGGGATGAGGGCTTTTCTGCTTTTCGTTCTGACTTGAGTCTTATGCAGACAAGGAATGTAATGAAAGAGGGGAGTTTGAACCTCTCGTCGCTCTGCTCTGATGTGAAAATGAAGATATAAGGATGGCTTGCGAAGATGAAGATGCCGGAAGTGGCGAAGGTGATCTAGCTGCAGTGGTGCGACCTCGATGTGGCTTCAACGAGTTGAACGTGATGAAAATAGCGGAGTTCGACAATGACTGCGATTACAAGGACGGTGCAACGCCACTGCTCCTTCTCCAACAACGACTAGGTATGTTGATTCTTTTTTTTTTTCTCTCCTTTTATTCCCTTTTTTCTTTCTCGATCTCCTTCCTTTTTTTAACATGACAAACAAGGGGGTGGGAAGGTTTTTTTAGTTCAGGATCTTGGATCACAAATGTAAAGTGGTTTGGTTTGAAGGGGCAATGGGGCAGGTGCTGGTTTCTGGGAATGGGGATGGGGTTCGGCTCAGGGGGTTAGGTGTTCTCGATGAGTTTGGTTGGTGTAATGAGATGTTGAAAGGGGATTTGAAGGTTGGATATGGGGTCAGTCGTGGGATGTAGGTTGAACGACTAGGGATCGAAAGGAAGAAAGGTTTCGAGATTTCGGGAAACTTGAGGAATCCTAGAATTTTGGGATTTTGGCCGATGGGTTTCGTAGAGGTGAATGTTGTCGGCAGGCTGGGATCGACAGTGGTGATGGCAAGGAAGGATGGTGTCGATGGGATATTGGAAGATGAGTTCAGGGACGGGACGGGACGGGAGCGATGGTGATGGGGTTACGGGAATGAGGAGATGAAATGGGGATAGTAATTGGTGAGAATCTAAATGATCCAGCGATGGGTGTTCGACTCTAATACCAAACCGATGCATGCCTTAGGGTTAGGGCTTGTGGTGCAGCCCAGCCACGATCATTGAAAGATCGTCACCTCCGACGATGTGATCAAGCCTTCAAACTCAAACTCTAAGAGCATGTTCGGTAATAGGCAAGGAATCCATAGATCTGATGTTTCTTCACTACCACTGGAACAAGGATTCCTTGCTAGGGATTTGTATAGTTGAAGATTTCACATTGATATTGGTATGTATCGATGCAAATAGCCGAGAAAAATAGGGTTCGGTGTGCAAATCCACTTAAGTGAGGATCTTCAAACCTTATGGGGGGTGGTTGGATCTGAAAATCCTAACAAATGAAGATTTCCATTCGTCCAAATCCTCATAATTTTACAATTGACAAACATGGATTTACCACAAGTTTAGGGAAACCAAAAATCTTTTCTCAAAAGATTTGGTTGCCAAACGTGACTTGAGGCAATTGGGAATGAAAAATGACACACGACAGAATTCCCTCTTCTATATTATCAAATAGCATGTGTTACATCCCCTCCATAAATAATAGAGGAACAATCTAAGGAAACCAAATTATTCAGTGATTGCTAAAAGCACTCCCTAAAATCTTTTTTATTACATCAAATCACTAAAATCTCTCTCAAATTTAAATCAAATCAAATCACTAAAATTACTGTCAAAGCCAGCGAGGGAAGAAGAGAGAAAAGACTTTGTGAATTCGATGATCCCTTTTGAGGGTCACGATGCTTCAATATATAGATTAAAGTTGCTGTGTTACAGTAATTGAGGTAATCAACTAAATTACAGTCATTCTATTCTAATTATAATCTAATCATATCTCCTAATAAGGCAATGAATAAATTACATAGCTATACACACGAGGCTTGTTTTGACCCACAAGTTGGGCTTTATTTGCCATGGGTTGTGACCCACTGACCCATTGGACTGTGACCCACTGACCCATTTGACACCCCCCTCAAATTGATGCGGGTGAATCAACTAGCATCAATTTGCCAACTAAGAATTGGTGTCGTGGCCGAGGAAGTCCCTTGGTAAATATATCTGCAATTTGAAGACCGGTAGGAACATGAGGAAGAGTGATGGCTTCACGCACAAATTCATCACGTATGTAATGACAGGCCGCTTCAATATGCTTTGTGCGTTCATGGAAGACAGGATTTTCAGTAATCCGTATGGCACTAGTATTGTCGGCATAGAGAGGTGTAGGGCCAGATTGTGGAAATCCAAGCTCCAAAAGGAGACCCCGAAGAGACAATTTCAGAGGTGGCGGCCGACATAGCACGATATTCTGCTTCTGTGGATGATTTGGAGACTTTATCTTGTTTCTTACACTTCCAGGAGATCAACGAGTCCCCTAAGAACATGCACCAACCCGTGGTAGACCGTCGACTATCAGGGCAACCAGCCCAGTCAGAATCTGAGTAAGCAATGAGAGAAGTCGAATTGCCCACAGGAAAGAAAAGGCCACGAGATGGTGTATGAAGAACATAGCGAAGAATGCGCCGAACAGCAACGAGGTGGAGATGGCATGGTTGTGTCATGAACTGACTAATCAGATTCACCGCATATGAGATATCGGGCCAAGTGATAGTCAAATAGATCAAGTTGCCGACTAAACGGCGATACATTGTGGCATCAAGAAGAAGATCACCCGTATCGTGCGCGAGCTGAAGATTGGCCTCAACAGGTGTATCTACAGGAGTTGAGTTTTGAAGACCAGCCGTCTCAATGAGATCCATAGCATATTTGTGTTGATCGAGGATGAGACCTTTCTCTGACTGATGAACCTCAAGGCCTAAAATGTATGTGAGGGGGCCCTAAGTCTTTCATATGAAAAGATACATGTAAGGATGCTTGTAGATGGGTGATCATGCCAGAATCTGTCCCAGATATGATGATATCATCCACGTACACCAAGAGGACAGTAATCCCATTTGAAGAGCGGTGAAGGAACATAGAAGGATCAGAAGCACTTTGAGTGAACTGTAGATGAAGGAGAGCATCCCTAAATTTCTCAAACCAAGCACGCGGAGCTTGCTTAAGACCATATAGAGAGTGTCGTAAGCGCGCGCAGTCTCCTGCCGAGGCACCTGTAATTCCTTGGGGAAGTCGCATATAGACTTCTTCCTTGAGATCACCATGAAGGCATTCTTGACATCAAATTGGTAAAGAGGCCATGAGTGAGAAGCAGCAATGGCAAGAACAGTACGAATTGTTGTCATTTTTGCAACTGTAGCAAATGTTTCTTCATAGTCAATGCCATATTCCTGTCGGTTAGCCAGTGCGACTAACCGTGCTTTATAACGATCCAACAAGCCATCAGCCTAAAGTTTGACTGAAAAAACCCATTTGCAGCCGATAGGTTTTGCAGACGAGAGGCATGGAATAATATCCCAGGTATGATTCTCCTGCAGTGCAGCTAATTCTTCGTGCATAGCCTTTTGCCAATAGTCATGCTTCACCGCCTGTAAGTAAGAAGTAGGATTAGCAATGGAGGAGAGGGTAGCAAGCAAGGATGTGTGAGTGAATCCATATTTTTCTAGAGGCTTAGAGAGACGAGTAGAGCATCGAAGCTGAAGTGGAGATGAAGCAGCATGGGATGAAGCGGGGCAAGATCAGGCGTCGGCGAGGGATCCGGAGGGGGAGGCAGTAGTGGAACATCCTTATGACGACATCGTTCATAAGCAATGGGTGCAGAAGAGATTGTGTCGGAAAAATATGGTAGATGAGAAAAAGAAGGTAAAGCTGAGGAATGGGTAGAAAAAAAACGTTGATTTTCGAAAAATGTGACATTTCGAGAGATGCGAAGGCGGTTGAACACAGGATCATAATAGATATACCCCTTTTGGTGAGATGCGTAGCCAAGGAACGCACATTGGGCGGACTGAGCAGTTAATTTGGTACGTTCAGTAGGAGGAAGACGAACAAAACACACACATCCAACAATGCGCAGGTGGGTATAAGTAGGATTTTTATGAAAGAGACGAAAGTATGGTGTTTGATAGGTGAGGCGATGGGATGGTAAGTGATTGATTAAGTGAACTGTAGTGGCTAAAACTTCGGGCCAAAATCTCGCGGGAACTGATGATTCTAAGATAAGAGAACGAACAGTATCGAGGAGATGTCTGTTTTTTTGTTCTGCAACTCCGTTCTGTTGAGGAGTGTAAGGGCACGATCGCTGCAATAAAATCCCGTGTTTTTGCAAATAAGTTTGAAACTGATGGGACATATATTCCCCTCCTGAATCAGATCGGAGAACTTTTATGTGAGTAGAAAACTGATTTTCAACATACGCCATAAATTTTTGGAAAGCATCAAAGACTTCAGACTTAGAGTGCAAGAAATAAACCCATGTGAATGTCAATCCAAGCCCAGGCCCATGTTGGGCCCAGTCTTCATCAATTACTTAGTCAACTACACCTGTACATACTTAGTTTGTATATCAGAATAATTAGGCTTTAGATAAGAGAAGAATGGGTATTCAGCATGTAATCAGGGCATTCAGCCCCTATATAATGAAATGAACAGTCGACCCTAAGGGTACTGTGTTTTCAAACATTATTTCTACATTCTTCTTTCATCTCTCTAAAATGTCATGGTATCAGAGCTTGCTTCACAAGGATCTGTAGATTCTCTAAGTCATCTTCCACGTCTGGAAACTCTCCGATCATCCCAGATCATCTCAGATCAAGTGTGGCCCACCGGAGATCTTCTTCCACCTCTCTGCAGAACCAGACCATGTTGGTCGACCGGAATTATAGGTGTTTATGGTGATTTTTCAGGAATTTATTTCCCATCCAGCGTAGGTTTTCCAGCACCATTTGTGGTATTTCAGTTTTCTTCATCTGATTTCATCTTGGCCGTCCAAAATCAAGGATCTTGGTTATTTTTGGCTGAATCTTCTTCCCTTACTTGCATAAATATGCTGTGCCTCCATCTCCGACTTCTGATCTGTCCTATGATGATCTGGTGGGGCCCACGTTTATGGAATCAGGCTGCCGAGATGGTCGTCAGTCCCTTTTAATACAGTTCTGTGCACAGTTTTGCTTGCACAGTTCCAATTTGTGAATCTTCTTCATTCTCAGGCACATATTCTTCTCTGGAAGCCATTTATGTCACCTGATCGTCTGTGATCATCCCGGATCATTTCCGATCAGTCGTGGCCCACCTGCGATCGTCATCATCATATCAGCGGACACAGCCCATATTGGTCGCCTGGCTCTCTTCTTATTTTTGAAGATTTTTTCGGCATTTATGGATCATCAGAGGTTGGTTTTCTACTGATTTTTGTGGAAATCCTGTTTTATCACTTTATTTTCATCTCAGTCGTCCAGTTTTGTGGATTTCAATTGGATCTGCATGAAACCACTTCCACAAGGTGCGAAACTGGTCCACTTTTCCATCCCCACCCTTTGATCTGGTCTTTGATCATTTTATGGGGCCCACGTATGCATCCAGCCACTAACGACAGAGTCGTTCAGTGCACTGTTTCTTTTTTTTTTGGTCTGGATCACGTTCTGAGCTTTCTGCACTACGGTTGTATATGTTGATGCCTGCATCCACTGTTATGCTGCCTGCATCCACTGTTATGCTGCCTGGAACCAATTAGATTTTTCTTCTGGATACAGTAACATATTGTTACTATTCATTACTGTTGTCTGCCGGTCACTATTCTTCATCATCACCTTCCTGCTGTTGCTCTAGTCACTGTCATGGACAAATCTGACATTAAATTAGTTCAATTTGATGGAAAAAATTACACCTCCTGGGCCTTCCAATTTCAAATTTATTTAGAAGGAAAGGAGCTCTGGGCTCACATTGATGGATCTGACCCAAAACCAATAGAAGATGACAAGAAGATTTTAGCCTGGAAGACTAAGGATGCTAAAATCAAAACCTGGTTGCTGGGATCGGTTGACCCACATTTTATTCTTAACCTCAGACCTTGCAAATCTGCCCGGGAAATGTGGGATTATCTTAAAAAGATCTATCACCAAGGCAATGCGGCTCGCCAATTTCAATTGGAACTCGACATTTCTCAATTTACTCAAGGCACCCAGTCTATTCAAGAGTATTACAATGGCTTTCGCATTCTCTGGTCTGAATATGATGAGCTTAAATTTGCCACGGTATCTGAAGCCCTACTACCTGAACTACTTCCTTTACAGCAGAGTAGCCATCGGGATCAATTTCTCATGAAACTTCGTCTGGAGTTTGAGACCGTTCGATCTAACTTGATGAGCAGGGCTTCTCCTCCCAGCTTAGATGACTGTCTTCAGGAGCTCCTACGGGAAGAACAACGTCTGGTAACTAAAAGTACTCTGGCACAACAGGGATCTTCTGAGACTCCGCTTGCCTATGTTGCCACCACCAGCTCACCTTCTCGGGATATCAGTAAAGTTCAGTGTCACAACTGCAAGAAATATGGGCATTACGCAAATCAGTGCAAGGCAAAGATATGCAGATATTGTAAGGCCACTGGACATGTTATTGATGAATGCCGGAAGAGGGGTCGGAATTCTACCTCTCGTAATTCTGTACCGTCATCCTCTGGTTCTTACACGGTGTCGTCTGCTCCCAGTGCTTACTCAGTCACCACTCCACGTTATGCATCCTCGGACTTCGTTGGTTCTATGCAATCTGATTTTTCCTCACAACCTGGTTCTTCCACCCAAGCTGCATCCTCCGCTCCTCTCACTCCTGAGATGGTCAACCAAATGATCATCAATGCCTTGGCATCCATGAACATCACAGGTACTGCTTCCTCTCTATCCCATACATGGTACTTGGATTCTGGTGCAAGTAATCATATGACATCTTCTCCCCTCAACTTACATAATGTCGTTTCTTACACTGGTCATCAATCTGTTCAAGCTGCCAATGGAGATCATCTCCCCATCACCTCTGTTGGTGATATCCCTGGCCCCTTACCCTTAACCAATGTTTTAGTTTCTCCTAATCTTGCTACCAATTTGGTTTCTGTGGGTCAACTTGTTGAAAATAATAACACTGTTTCCTTTTCTTCTTCTGGATGTGTTGTGCAGGACCAGGAGTCGGGGGAAGTGATCGCGAGGGGGCCTAAGCGTGGCAGGCTTTTTCCTTTACCACTGTCTTCCGTTATTCAGAATAAATCCTTCCCTCAGTTATTTTGTTTTTTTGTTCAGAATAATTCTCGGTTGTGGCATAATAGACTTGGTCATCCAAATGCCTCTACTTTGTCTGCTTTATTTCACTCTGGATTATTAAATACACCCATTGCCTCTGCTTCTTTTGAATGTGATGCTTGTAAATTAGGAAAGAGTAAAACTTAACCTTTTCCACACTCCACAACACGGAGCACTGCATGTTTTGACTTGATTCACAGTGATGTTTGGGGCATTGCTCCGACCCTTTCCCATAGTCATTTCAAGTATTTTGTAACCTTCATTGATGACTATAGCAGATTCACTTGGATTTATTTATTACATTCGAAGTCTGATGTTCTTAATGCATTTAAAATTTTTGTTACCTATGTTGGAAACCAATTCTCTCAATGCATTAAAACATTACGCTCAGACTCAGGGGGGGAGTATGTTTCCAAGGATTTTCAATCTTTTTTAAACCATAAAGGAATCATTTCTCAACGTACCTGTCCGTATACTCCTCAACAAAATGGAGTCGCGGAACGGAAAAACAGTTATCTTCTTGATGTAACTAGAACTCTTCTGATTGAATCATCAGTTCCCCCTCGTTTTTGGACTGAAGCTCTCACCACGGATGTCCATCTCATAAATCGCCTTCCATCACTTACCATTGATCATTTAACGCCTCATTTTAAATTGTTTGGTCATCATCCTGTGTTTGATCACCTACATACATTTGGCTGTGTTTGCTTTGTTCATCTACCTCCCACAGAAAGAACGAAACTAACAGCACAATCTCGCAGGTGTGCTTTTTTGGGTTATGCCACTAATCAAAAGGGTTTTGTTTGTTATGATCCAATTGGTTGTCGTATCAGGGTTTCTCGGAATGTTATTTTCTTTGAAAATCAATATTTCTTCCAAACTCACATGGACTGTCCTCATCCCTCTTCCCCAGTTTTCTTACCCGGTTTTTCGGATCCAACCTCTGTTACTCGGTTCAATCCTGCTTTTGTATACCACCGACGGGATAAACCTCCCATTGCAGATGGTCCTCCTCCTGATCCTCCACCGACAACTGGTTCAACGCCTACTCCTGCCTTACGTCGCTCCTCCAGAAATTCTAGACCGCCTGAGCGGTATGGCTTTACCCATACTTCTTTGATGACCACACTATCTTCTCTCTCTATCCCAAGTTCTTATTTACAGGCTGTCCAACAAGATTGCTGGAACCAAGCCATGAAGGAGGAATTAGATGCACTGGATATGAATCACACGTGGGATATTGTGGAGTGTCCTTCAGCAGTTAAGCCCATTGGTTGCAAATGGATCTACTCGATCAAACTTAAATCTGATAGGTCCTTGGATCGACACAAAGCCAGACTTGTGACACTGGGAAACAGACAGGAGTATGGCATCGACTACGAGGAGACGTTTGCACCTGTGGCAAAGATGACATCTGTTAGGTTACTTCTCGCCATTGCTGCATCTCACTCTTGGCCATTATACCAGATGGATGTCAAAAATGCATTTCTCCATGGGGATTTGCAGGAAGAGGTCTATATGCGTATCCCACAGGGCATCCCCTCTCCCTCCAAGAGGTCCGTCCGTCGGCTGCGAAAATCGCTTTATGGTCTCAAGCAAGCTCATCGGGCATGGTTCGAAACCTTTCGGGGTCGCTTATGCGAAAGTGGCTTTACTCAGAGCCCTTATGATCCATCTCTCTTTCTATGCCACACCTCTACAGGGGTTACTGTACTTCTGGTGTATGTTGACGATATTATTATCACTGGCACGGATGATGGTATGATCAAATCTGTTCAATCTTCCCTTCGGACTTACTTTCATATGAAGGATTTGGGTCCTTTGCATTATTTCTTGGGCTTAGAGGTGCATCAATCTCCAAAAGGTCTCTTTCTAAATCAACACAAATACACATCAGACCTTATTGAGTTGGCTGACCTACAAGATTCTTCGCCTGTTGATACACCTGTCGAGGTCAATCTCAAGCTGAGTAAAGATGATGGCGAGCTTCTTCCTGATCCTCATACATATCGGCGCCTGGTAGGAAGTCTTGTCTATCTCACTATCACTAGACCTGACATATCCTATGCTGTTAATCTTGTGAGCCAGTTCATGGCTGCTCCTCGACATCTTCATTTGACAGCTGTGAAGCGCATTATCCGTTATTTGCTGAAAACTGTCTCTCGTGGTTTATATTATCCAAAGGATAATCCTCTTCTTCTGACTGCTTATGCGGATGCTAACTGGGCAAGCTGTTAAGACACGCGTCGTTCTACTACTGGTTGGTGCATGTACTTTGGAAATTCGCTCATTTCTTGAAAGTGCAAGAAACGAGAACGTGTGTCCAGATCTTCCACGGAAGCTGAATATAGGGCGATGTCTTCTGCTTGTTCTGAAGTCTTATGGCTACGGGGGCTTCTTTCGGAACTTGGTTTCACTCAAACCTCTTCTACTCCATTGCATGCCGACAATACTGGGGCTATCCGTATTACTGAAATCCTGTCTTCCATGAACGTACTAAACATATCGAAGTTGACTGTCACTTTATTCGGGATGAATATAAGCGGGCTGTCATTACTCTACCTCATCTCTCTACAGAGTTTCAATTTGCGGATATCTTCACAAAGGGACTACCTCGGCCTCGACATCAATTTCTTGTTTCCAAATTGCTGCTTTATGACTCTCTAGCATAAAATTGAGGGGGGGTGTCAATCCAAGCCCAGGCCCATGTTGGGCCCAGTCTTCATCAATTACTTAGTCAACTACACCTGTACATACTTAGTTTGTATATCAGAATAATTAGGCTTTAGATAAGAGAAGAATGGGTATTCAGCATGTAATCAGGGCATTCAGCCCCTATATAATGAAATGAACAGTCGACCCTAAGGGTACTGTGTTTTCAAACATTATTTCTACATTCTTCTTTCATCTCTCTAAAATGTCAGTGAATCTACTATGATCATCAATAAATGTGACAAAATATTTGAAATGTGTATGAGAGATTACAGGAGTAATCCCGCAGACGTCACTATGAAAAATGTCAAAGCAATTTGAAGCCATAGTAGATTTGGAAGAAAAGAGAACTTTACTTTTTTTCAAGTTTGCAAACATAACACTCATCAGAAATGGCTAAAATATGTTTTATTTTCATTAATACTACTGGTAATCAATATCAAAGATAACAATTTTGAATGAGGATGGTCTGATCTATTATGCCAGAGCCTTCAAACATCTTGAGGAGAAAAACAAGAAAAAGCAGAGAGTTGTTTATTCTGAGAGGAGGGCATAACAAGAGGGAACAGGCGTCCACACTTAGGTCCCTTCGCGATCACCGTCCCCAACACTTGATCCTGCACAACACAACCAGGGCGAGAAAAGGAAACATTACAATTATCATCAATCAGTTGTCCAACAAACAGAAGATTTGGAGGTCTTGTAAGATTTGAGTTTCAGTTGTGGTTCAACAGAACCAATAATCCAGGTTTTATCTTGGGATCCTTAGTATTCCAAGAGAGTATTTTTTTCTCATCTTCCTTAGGTCGTGGATCCCATCCTGAAACAAGTCCCCACATTTCCTTTCCATCAAGATAGACTTGAAATTGATAGGACCAAGAAGTATAATTCTTGCCATTAAATTTGATCAACTTAATTTCATGCTTTTCCATTTCAGTAATCAGTAGATCTATCAAACTGTGCAAGAAAATCCAATTGTTCTTAAATCAAACTGATAAGGAATGCTCACCAGATGTGAGAAGACTTCCAATTTTGGAAGATACAGACAATGAAGACAATATGATGGAGCAGATCACAAAAAATATGATGGATCAGATCAAAAGCAGATCAGGTGTTGCAGTAGACAGCAACCAATGATGGATCAGATCACAAACAATATGATGGATCAAATCACAACCAATCAGATCGAGTGTCCAGAACTGTTCCCAGAAGACAAAGAATGAACAGTGCACAAAATATAGTGCAAACATAACCCAGATGACCCTGTCGTTAGTGTGTAGTTCTGCACGTGGGGCCCACCAAGTGATCTGTATACAGATCTGAGGATGGAGATGGGTGACCAGCAGAATTCTGCAACTACTAGAAGTGGTCTCAGGCAGAACGAATCCAAAACAAAGATTTTGGACGGCTGTGATGAAAAGAAACGGACAAAACAGATTTTCCACAAAAAATGGTAGATGGCCCACCTCTGATGATCTATAAATCTTGAGAAAATCTTCATAAATATGAATATATCCATTAGACCAAGATGGGCTGATTCCGCTGAATTGTTGATGATGATCTCAGGTGAGCCACGTCTGATCTGAGACGATCAGGGATGATCAAAGACAATCAGGCTGGAAATATGATCTCTGAATGGCTTCCAGATCTTGGAAGATGACTAGGAGAATCCACAATACCTTGGATCTTGAAGAATAAAATTAGCTGAAGCACTAGTTTTTGACAACAGAAAAACTCTGTATAGAGTAGTGTTTCCTCGGTGCTCTGATACCATGTCAAAGTCAGCGAGGGAATATGAGAGAAAAGACTTTGTGAATTCGATGATCCCTTTTAAGGGTCATGATGCTTCAATATATAGATTAAAGTTGTTATATGTGTTACAGTAATTGAGGTAATCAACTAAATTACAGTCATTCTATTATAATTATAATCTAATCATATCTCCTAATAAGGCAATGAATAAATTAAATAGATGTACACAAATGGCTTGTTTTGACCCACAAGTTGGGCTTTATTTGCCATGGGTTGTGACCCACTGACCCATTGGACTGTGACCCACTGACCCATTTGACAATTACTAATCTATTTAAGGAAAGCAAATCAATTGAAGGTTCCTTGGTGGTGGGCCCTCTTCTTCTTGGACCACACTGCATCAGCTTGAGTGGAAAGTGTCGAAGCACAATGAAAGTGCCGAAACACGTGTCCAATGACACTACACATCTTCGTAGAGACCATAAACAAGGACACACCTCAAAGAGAAAACCCGATTCTTTTAATCAACTCTTTGAATTCTAATATTTGAGGGCGAGCCTTGGCGCAACGGTAGAGTTGCTCCTTTGGTGACCTCGAGGTCACGGGTTCGAGGCGTGGAAACAGCCTCTTTGCAAAAATACAAGGGTAAGGCTGCATACACATGAGCCCACCCTCCCCCTACCCCCGCTTAGCCGGGGAGCACTTTGTGCACCGGGTGAGCCCTTTGAATTCTAATATTTATAATGTGCATATAAATAGGAAAATAAAACTTAGGGCCTAAGTTACCTAATTAAACTATGAAACTAATGAAACTGGAAACCTAATCCTAATTACAACCCATTAAATAAAATTAGAAAACTAGTAACATAATTAGTGAATAAGATAATCCTAAATTTACTTGGGCCCTACACATGTGGCCTAAGGTCTATCCTGCATCATTTAGTCATTTTTGAAGTGAAAAAGTGATCCAATTAGCCCCTGTTTTTTTAACAAATCCACAAAAATCCAAAAATAAATCAATAAAAAATGTAAGCTAAGAGCCATGAACCTTTAGAATGATCTATAAAACACACATGTTTGTCTACAACTTAGAAATAAAGGAGAGGTGATTTTAATTGGCTCAATTAAAAATTATTTCTTTTTTTTTTTAATCCAGCAAATAATTACTTGAAATTATTAAAAAAAATAACATCCTTAAATCTTTGGAAATGATCTATCTGACACATAGATCTACAACGAACAAATAAAGAAGAGGAGATTTGGTTGGCCCATTTTTTGAAAATTTTCTTATTTTTTAAAATCTCCAAATGTCCGAAAATAATTACATCAAAATAAATAAAAGAATAACTCAAAAGCCTCAATTCTTTGGGAATGATCTGTGGAACATATAGATTTACAACTAAGATTTTTTTTCTTTTTTCAATGTTAGATCTACAACTAAGAAATAAATAAGAGTAGAATTTTTCTTTTTCTTTTTCTTTTCTCCCCTTTTTTTTGGCTCTAGTACAAGTGTACAACTCACAGACTCTACCTAATTCCCTCTCCCTGACCATCAACACTAAGGTCGATTTTATCGAGAGAGAGGTGCCTCAATCATTGAGCTAACAAGGGATTGGAAAAAAAACTAGATAGATTAAAAGCACAATTTTCAAAAACTACAAAAAATCCAAAAATGATTGCATAAAAAATAAAAAATTAACTGAAGAGTCTTGAATATTTGACAATTACCAATACAACACAACCACATGCAACTTAGAAATAAAACCAAGGTAATATGATTGATCCGGTTATGAAAAAAATAAAACACTTTTTTTCTAAAAAGCCACAGTTTCTGAAAATAACTGCATAAAAATAAATAAATTAACTCAAGTGTTAGAAATAAAGGATTGGCAATTTGGTTGGCGAAATTGGAAAATAATAATTTTTTAAAAAACCCTAAATATCTGAAATAAGTACATAAAAATAAAAAAAATCACCATTAGAGCCAGTAGAAATGATATATGAAACACAGACTACGACTTAGAAATAATAAGAGGGGAGTTGATTGGCCCACTTTTGAAAATAAAAAAATAAATAATTTCTTGAGAAATCACGAAAATTCTGAAAATTATTACATGAAACTAAAAAGATAAAACAATAAAAGAGTTCAAACAATGCATGCTGGAGGAAATCTATGCTCAAAACATGCATATAAATGATTTAACATCATTCCTTACAAAACAAGTGAAAAAAGAAACAAAAAAAAAAAAAAATTAATATGTTTATACCTTAGATAAAGCCATCAAGCATATTCTTAAGTATCGGCTTCAATCCAATGATTTGGATAGGTTTTTGGGGGTTTTCTCCTCTAAAAAGGTCTCGTCAGTTGAAAATAACATGCAACAAAGTTGTTGAGAGACAAACTGACAAAGGACTAAGACCAGAAACGCAAGGAGAAAAAGAAAAACAAACAGGTACAGAATTTTGAAAATCTATGGAAATTATCATATTGGTGTATTTTGTAAAAATCCGCATTCAATGAAGTAAATTAAACATTAACATTAACAGAGAGGATGAAGAAATAAAATGCAAAATACAAATTCCTCTGACCTGTAAAAATGCAAAACACAAATTCCTATGACCTGTATCAGTAAATTTAGTAATACACATAGATTAGTTGCATCACTGGTATGTTGCTTTTCAAGTTAAGATATATAAAGGGCTCACCCGGAGCACAAAGTGCTCCCCGGCTAAGCGGGGGTAGGGGGAGGGTGGGCGCATGTGTACGCAGCCTTACCCTTGCATTTTTGCAAAGAGGCTGTTTCCACGCCTCGAACCCGTGACCTCGAGGTCACCAAAGGAGCAACTCTACCGTTGCGCCAAGGCTCGCCCTCCAAGTTAAGATATATATTCAAATTAATATGCTTCAATTATAGAAGATGGTGCATAGATATACAGCTCTGCAGATACAAACACTATGGATCCGCTCTGCCCGAATTCCATGCAGTGACCTACACAGACCGAGTTGAAAGCAACTCCTATTAAGAACCAATACCCTATTTTCTCAGTTCAATACTTCAGGTATCTGGACCCATTTTCATCACTATACTCCAAATTTATAATTATATTATTTTAAAATAATAAAAACAACAGAATTGATGCAGGCCACCTAAGGTCAGCCAGCACATAGGCCCAAGAGTTTCAATAGGAGGCTCAAGCCCACTGAAACCCATTAAAGAGATTAAAATCTCAGGATCATGCAAGCATAGTATTCTTTCTTGTTGTTTCAGTTTATTTAATGAGTAGCTAAAATTTAGGGATATAAATTTGATTTTATTGGAAAGCTTATCATGGATTTAGAATCTGATTTTAATTGGAATTATTTCTAGAATAGAATTAGGAAAGTAGTGGCTATATATACAAAGGATTGTAATCCCTCCTCAAGGAGAAGTTGATTGATTAATAAAAGTTATCCTAGAGTTTTTTTTTCTCTCGGTGGCTAGTCTGTGGTGTGAGAAAAGATATTTGGATCCCATGGATCTTGGAGAGTAGTCCGTTGGCTACTCTTCCCCTACCCGAGCTGCATCAAGAATCCCAAATAGAATTACAAGGTAAATCAAACAAGAGATGCCAAATACAGTCTTTTCAAATGCTGTTCAAGTTGGCCAAAAAGGACACAATAACATCATTCATATTCTTAGGGGGTAACTTCAAATGCTGTTCAAGTTGGCCCAAAAAGGACACAATAACTTCATTCATATTCTTAGGGGGTAACTAAGAATTACAAGCTCTTAATTTGAACAAAGCAATCTGTCCAAATACCAAAAACAGCCCAATTTTCAATATCTCCTCGTTAAATTAATAGAATGGTAGCAAAACTGCATCTCATTCACTATAAATTCCACATATCACAAATCAGATGGCCCAGATGCATTGTACATCTATCTATATGCCTATTGAACGATCCAAAAAATCAGAGATTCCATGCATGTAGACCTAATGTGAACCAAAAATTTAAACAACCCCGACAAGAGTTCATGGAACAGTAGAAGGTGCTCACTATTGCAACCTTGAGGTCATGGGTTCAAGTCACATTACCAATCAAAAGAAGGAAAAAAATTAAACAACCCTCTTAAGATGAACACAGTAAATAATCAACTAAAATAAAGCAAGGAAATATAGCAACAACATGTAACATGAATGATCTCTTACATATGATCCATATGGCAAGCAGGATTTTGCACCATTTACAAACACTTCACCGTACATTCTAGCGTTAGATGGCAATCTGCCTGAAATAAGCACAAAACAAACACAATCACTTTTTTTTTTTTGCTTCCAATAAAAATGGGAAACATAAAACAGGAGACAAATCACAAAATGCAAACCTGCAATTGCCCTTAACAGTGTAGATTTCCCTGATTTGGCAGGGCCCATGATAACAGTCAGCGTCCCCGGCAAAGCATAACCATTTGAACTCTTCACAACCTTATCGGAGTACTTCCTCTTGCCATTAATGGTAACAGTCATGTCCTTCCACACAAGAGAAGCCCCTGCTATTTTTCTGGCACTAGCAGGAGCCTCAGGCAACAGCGGGGATGGCAGCGAGCCACTGTTGATCTTAGAGAGGGATGGGGAGGCCGTCACTGTTGCAGCATTGATTGATTCGACTCCTTCATCCACCCGCACGTCAATTTCTGTGTCCTCCCACTCTGGCGAGTCCTCGAATGAGATGGGTTGGCGTAAAGATCCCGGTTTCCGCACATAGAAGAAGGAACTCGATGGCACTCTACTTGTTGGACTACTGGCAGATGAAGAAGATGACCTATAGTTATCTGAATAAGACTGTATCTCTTCCATCACTTCTTTCCCACAGATCCCAGTCTTATTCAATCAGAAACACCACCTTCATTATCCAAAACTTGGCAACAGCTAACTACCCATTTACTGAAAAAAGAGAAAAAAAAAAAAAAACTCTTTCCATCTCATCATACAATCCTTCACAGCACAAAACCCAACCCAACTCACAGTAGGTAGGAATTAGGCATCCAAAACCCCAAAAGCATGCAGACCATAAAAAAAAAAAAATAGAAATAAAATTAGAAATCTTGATACCCAAAACCCCAATTCTCCTCAAAAATCCATGTGCAGAACTTCAACAATAATACAAGTTCAAATTCCCTTGCATCCTACAGCATAGAAACCCTAAACAACCTGTAGCGGTTAGGAAAGGAGTGAGAAGAAAGACATGTCAGCATTTCTCACAATCCAACCAACCACCATTGAAGGCTAAGAAGAAAAGGAGGCACCAAGCAGGTAAATGGCAATCTTACCAAACATAGAAAAGAAAGATAATATTATTAACAATAACCATAAAAAAAACAAAAAAAAAAAAAAAAAGAAATCCAGCAAAACCCAGATCAATAAAACCCTTGTTCTCCTCAGAAAAAACCAAAAATTTAGAAATCCACCCAAATCCAGATCTCAATAACACTCATTCTCCTCAAAATCCCAAAAAAAAAATAGAAACCTGTCAAACCTCAGATCGCCAAACCCCCATTCTCCTAAAAAAATCCATGTTTAGAACTTCAACAACAAGACATCCAAACTCCCCAGTTAATAGAGCAAGGAAACCCTAACCAACTGCAACCCAACTAATAGCATTGAAGATCCAGAAGAAGAAAAAAGGACTAAGCTGGAGATCTCACCTAACTTAGATAAGAAAAAAATAACACCAACAACATTAATAACATTTTGTCTATACCTTCGGGAGAGAAAAGTTTGTAACGCTATCATACCCAGATGCTTTTTCTTTTAAGAAAGCTGACAAATGGAGAGAGAAAGAAGAGATGCTGGAAGGAAAGAGTGTCTGTAGCTTGATAAAGTGGGGAGTGTGAATAAGAGTGACTTGGGTCAAGGGGAGGGAGAGGAAGATACGAAAATAGTACGGTGATGTGATCCCCGTTTTGGATCTTTTTGACTGGTGCTTTGGTTGGATTTGAGGTTGGTGTGGTGGAACCGTGGAAGTTGAAGTCCCACCTAGAACCAATAGTTCATCAGAATAGATCCTATTCACTCTTGAGTCCCACCAAACACGGGGTTGGTTGCTCAGTTCAGATAAATGACGCACTTCAGTGGTAGCTGTAGAACCAAGACTCGATGACACTTATGCATCCTATGCACTGAAGTGGGGCCATGTTTAAAGCTGGAAATCAGGGACCAGTGATGAAGATGGGCAGTGAGAAGATCTTGTTTTTCACAAAGGGGAAAAAAAAAGAAAAAGAGAAAAGCACTCTCTCGTGTTTCAACCGGATGGTTGACTCACCTGGAAATCAGGGCATACCAACTCAGTGATGACTACTGTACATTGATCAGTGAAACCCGTTTTTGAAATTCAAACCACTTAAATCAGGGACAATATTTTTCCCATGAATATCATGTAAATTGTTAAAATGAGATCCAATTCATTGGGTCCACTTAAATACATGTCTATCAAGGAAGGAGTGTGGGAGAAAATGTTCCCTTGAGTAAAGGAAAGCCAAAAAAATGGCACCATGAAAATGACCTATCCCTTGATTTAACCGTCACGAAGTTTTAAAAAACTATTTTAAATTTAGATTTTTTTTATATTAAATTCAATTGTGAGTGAAGGTTTAATTAGTGTAAATTTGATCCTCATTCCAGATCAAGGTACGATCAAGAGATGATCGGTTTCCATGAGCTGATGAGCATCAAAGGGAGAGAGCTCAGGTAGACCCATAAAAGCTGCACCGCACATGTAGGCTGTAAGGAGAACATTCTCCTAAATTATTGTCTTACATTGTTTTATGCACAAGGAAAAAAAATTTATCCTTATCATGACTGTCAAATCAATTACTCCTGACAAAGATATTATTAAAATAAGGAAAGCAGTAAAATTTTCCTTAACTACAGAGCATGGATAGCAGTCTTGAGCGGTTTGAAAATTTGAGCTGACCTAAAGAGATGCACTTGCAGCAATGGGCTTCCTAATCTCACCCTTCATAAACCCCACTCACCAACAAACATTGTGGGACAGACTGCATTATTTGAAATTCATACTTGCAAATGATGATGTTTTACTCTTTATGAGAGATAACTGGCAGGGCACATCCAAAGGGACTTCCATGGGTTACTGATATGATGGTTGGGAAATATGCAAGTAATGTGGCATTTGTTTCCAAAGGTCATGAGTTCTCGGGAACCACGATAATGATAGTCTAATATTCTAGAATAGTAGGATGTTGATGGACCCCTTTTACTCGGTTACCGAGGCCCAAAAATTTTGGATATGAACTCACATTTGAACCTGATTACAAATCAGGTCTATGTTCTTTCTTTCTTTTTTAGTATATTCGAGTATATTAAAAAGAAAATCAGGTCTATATTCGAGTATTATCAAGGTGGCATTTGGTGTCACTCAATTTTACCTCTTATTGTCTTTAAAAACGGTTTCAAACCAACTTTAGGGTTTTTTTTTTTACAAGTATTTCTGATAGGAATTCAGATTGTCTGTGGATTCAAAAATTCCTGTCAAAGATTTAATGTTCTTTTGGTGGGATTCTCAGTATTCGAGATAATCAGAATTTTCAAATGCAAAAAAGGTCGAATTCCAAAATGCTAATCCCTCCAAGAGCATTTCAAAATTCTGAAACTCCGAGAAATTTAGTTGGAACTCCGGCACCCAACTGTAAACCCTCCTACCAACAATAAAGTGGGCACCATATTCACAATTATAAAAATTGGGCCCATGCAATTCCTATCAAGATGGGTCCATGTTCAAATTTCTAACAATTGGATCACACACTTTCGTTTCTAAAAGATAGGCCCATGTACCATATACCTGAGGTGGGTCCACATTATAATTCTTACATTTGGATCCCAAGTTCACAACCACAAAATGTGGGTCCTATGTACTACAATGCATAAAATGTGTAATTCCATTCTAGAATTTATGTAGCAATGAAACATGCGTTCTCTTAACTTCAAAAATTTAGAAACTCTCAGGCAAGAATTCAAATGAAAATGAAACGTAGAATTCAGAAATGACATAATTCAGTGGCATTTTAGAATTTCTAGCATTTGGAATTCTCAGACAACCTCCAGACATGAATTCTAGGAATTCTAGTAAATAAACAGGCCCTAAACTATTTGCCCACTACTTTTGCCGTGCCCATTTGGAATGGAGTTAAGATAATAAATGTCTATTTTGACATTGTCGACAACACTACCATATTTCAAAAAGCCTTTTTGCACTTAAGGGGATAGACCCAGCGCCCAAACAGTAAAATTCACGATAACCCAGGGCAATCTTTTTTTTTATGGGCCCCTAAATCAAAATTGATTTGTTGAATAGATTCAGAGGGGCAAACATGGCTACGTAACCAAATTTCAACCGTTAGATAATCTTATATTTTTAGATGTTTTCAAAAAACCTCATAGTTTGATCCATATTTTTTAAATTTGTGGTCCCCAAACGAAAGATTAAAACCGTTAGTCCTCTTTGGAGAGATAAACACTGACACATGTTCAATTTGTAGCACTTGATTCAATGTCGATCTCGAAAAATTAAAGAAAGACTCTGAACCATTGATGCACCGACCATTACTTGACTGGGTTTTAGATTTGTATCACACGGTCCGATTTTTCTCATTTTTTTTCCAATGGTGGGGCCCTAAACTATAATCTGAATCATACAAGTTCTTAGGATGACTAAGAACAACCACCATATCAAATATCAATCGTTGATCATTCACCAATCTTGAGATATTTGCAAAAAAAAAAAGTGAACAATTGAAGTTAATGTTTGGACTTTGTGGGCCCCTTAATCAAGATCTGAACCATTGGTCCTCTTAGGATTACTACAAATAACCATGTGGTCAAGTATTAGCCATTGATTCTCTGTGTATATCAATAAATTTATAAAATAATATCAACCGTTGATTTAAAAGAATTTGTTTTAATCGATTTTAAAGTGTTACCAAACAACATAATTCTACACTATCTATTTCAAGCAGGGCCATTTGAAACATATATGTTTTTATACAGATTTGTTTAATATAGATAAGAGTCGCCAAACAAGCCCCAAGTCTATAAATCCATACCCAGTTGTTGAGTGTTGTATAAAAACATTATATACTATGTTTTAATGTATGTAGGTTTTGTGATAGATACAGATGCCACGTCCCAAAATTGGTTTACTTTAATGGTCCCAATTATCAGACGTAACTAGTGTGGGGTTACGAGTAATTTTGACTCAAATGAAATTTCACACCACACCATACGGGCAGGATATCACGTAAGAAAATAATAAAGCATATTTTACCATAAATTGAAATTTTCCTATGAAAGCATAATGAACAGTACATATAACCAAGTCACAGAAGCAAGAGTAATTACAGTCTTAGAATTTGTACAACTCAAAAGTCTTTAAGTTACAAAACGTTAAAAAAATTTTATTTACAATCCCAACATAAAACTCTCCCAAGTAATGATCTGTAAAGATCAGAGTGGCCACCACCGAAACTCTCGCATCTAGATGACTCCACTCACTTAGTCCCTGTGCAGTCTCTTCGACCACCTCAGACTCCTGAGAAGTGGTGTAGCCGTGCAGGTACTACCTCCTATAATGCCAAAGGTTCACATCAGAGACTGAGCAAGTAAGCATGTATAATAAATATAAACATGATGTATTAAATATAAATAAATAAAAATAAATAAATATCATGCATGATTGTATGAGACATAGGAGAATCAAGTAAAGGCACGTCTAAAAGGAATCCTAACAAATTGGCAGTTGTCCATAGCGGCTAAATTCTCTCAAAATAGTCATAACTTTGAAGAGAGCGTGAACCATAGTTAACATTTCATGGATACCCAACATATCTCATAATATGGTCATCTTACATGTTGCAGGGGTACTTGGAGTATAATTACTCCCACAGGAACTATGTTGCAGTTAGCCATTATATATAAATACAGTCTACCTTCACCATGTCGAATTACACGAAGACAGAAGCTAAGTATTGTTAGTTTTATGGTCTCGATCCATTAGATTGATAAAAATAAATTGATTAATTTCTTTATTTATCAATACAATCATGCTATCCTTATTTGAGATGAATGGTGTTTTATTATATACTTGCACATAACCAATACGAATGACATGATGGTTCATGAGATGGACCGAAGTCCATAAGTATGCTAGATGCAATAAATGTGTATGGATGAGACCCACATACAGGAGACATGTATAACAAATCTTATACTTAAATATCTTCACAACCAGTGATGAGATTGGACATCTCATCTGACAAGGTTGTAGCACTTTGATCACTATGAGATAATGTGATTTGTCTCGATCATTAAGATGGAAGATTCTGGATCATAGTGCTAGTACATTTGATATATTGAATGAACATGAGAAGCACCTTATGAACAATGTCTTTGCTTTAAGGTCTGCTCTCATAATTCCCTAGCAATAGGCTCTCAATGATGAGACATTAATGAACTCAAGTTTTTATCTATTCATTTGCTTTGAGTCACTATTGAGTGAGGCCAACTGTAGGTCAACACCTTGGTGATTTGGGCACGTGGTAGTAGAGCTATGAGAACATTAATGATCAAGATGGAATTTATCTTTAATATCTCCTTGTGCCAATTAATGGATTTATCATTGGTAAGTGCGTACCCATTCCGATTAAGAGTTAATTGGAAAGGTACATATGATCATTATAATTAATTGGGGCTCAAGGATAATAAGATGTGGATCTAAATTTGGAAAACAGGTCCAATTGATCCATGGATATTGATGGAGGGGCCTACTTGTGGTAATAGGAAAGTTTAGGGTCTTCTATGTAATATTTCTAAGACTGGAGTTCAATTGCATTTATATAGTGGAGTTATTTGCAATTAACTGTGGGCCCAGATTGCACATGAGATGTGGGGTCGCGAGTCTTAGTTGGAGCCAGCTTTCTAAGGAATCCCTAGTGGTCCCCACGCCAGCCCAAGTTATTAGAAAGTTTCTAATTCTAGTTGAACTCTAAAAGATAAGTTACTATTTCTATTTGAAGTGAGACTTCTAATAGTGGTAATAGTAAAGTTACTAATTTTAGTAGAAGTGAGACTTTTATTAGAAAGGAACTAGAAAGATACTAATTATATTTGAAGTGAGACTTCTAATTATGATATAGTAAGTTACTAATTATTGTGGAAGTAAGACTTCTAATTTAATTAGTGAAAGAAGAGACTTACTAATTGTTAGAGAGGTGAGACTTCTATTTCAATTAGAAAGAGAAAGAGGCTTTATGCTATAAATAGGAGAGGAAATATGTGTTGTATGCCTAATGCTATTTCCATCATTGGGATTCACGCCCAAGGCAACACAAGTCCAAGTGTTGGACGTCCACACCCTTCTTGTGCAAGAGTTTCACATCTTGGTTTTCTCTCTCTTCCGCTTATAGATCTTCTTCTAGTTCCTCATTTGAGTTCCTAGTAGTTTTCTCTTGGAGATCCCACCATCTTCTTGAGAGAAAAAGAATTTGATACGGGTCATAGCATGGAAGATCAAGAGATCTAGGAGATCTTAATTTGATACATGGAAGAGTTTCATCATCAAAGAAAGACACAACTTCTCCATTAGAGCACAACCGAGCTCCAAAGGTATAATCTACTTCCTTGTATGTTGTAGATTTATTTGTAGCTTGTATGTTGTTGTTTCTATCTTCTAGATAGATTGTTTTTACTGATCATGATGACTGAGATTGAAGGCATGGATCCTGGATTGGGTTTTAGAGCCTTCTGGATAGTTGATGGCTGCATCAAGTGGATCAAAATTTTTTTTGAAACCTATCCTAGAGGCCCACCTATTTCCAACAAGTATGGCCTACTTAGGAATAACATACAGATAAAACTGAATACACTTCTCATGAAGACAAACTTAATTTCTGAAAATAGGTTTAGCTTAATGTAACAAATATACATAAAACATATTATCTTAATCTTAACAAACCATGTGAAATAAACAAGATACAGAATACCAATAAACATGGCATAAGAGTACGTGAACAAATCATAGGAATACTGAGGCTAGAAATGATGATGCCTGACTATGAAAAGTATTCTAAAGGTCATTCCTAAAGTTTGGATTGTCCAAGCACATTAATCAATATTGTGTAGCTTTAAGGTCTTTATCATTGGTGTTACTGTCGTTAATTTGACATAAAGTGTTGGCATTTGTGATGGGGCTCACTTGTGCTTACATGTGGGTGGGCCCCAATCACAAAGAGACGCCCCTCACAAGGAGTCTCGTTGGTGATAGATAGGGATAAGATTTGTTTTGAGTTTAATCCAATTCTCTATCCTTATCATCTCTCCATTCAAATTCAAATTCAAAACACTTAGAGAGGGGGCAAGGAAAACTCTAAAAGATCGGGTATGTAGTGGTGCATAAGTCCAACATCACAAATATGCTAGTCATGATCTTGGGTATATATGTGTGTGACCTGACCTTAACTCCACACGAAGCCTTTTAAAATCGTCCGGCAAGATTGGGTTGAAATCCCATGAGCCAAAGCAGACAATATCTTGTGGACAACGGGCTCGGGTGGTTATAAACATTGAGGAAGCTTTTACCTCCATTTGATTTGAAGAAGCTACCAAAGTGGGCTCCGACATGCCATGTCCAACTAATTCTAGCTTCGACTGTATTGGGGTAGATCTAGGTCCAAATGGTTTTTAATTATTTTGAAACTTTGGGAAACCCCTTTAAAACTTCTTTTTGACCTTCAAGAAAGTGTTCACCTTCATTTGACTTTCAAAAGTGGGTCAAAGTGGGTCCCAGCCTGCCATATCCAGCCAATCATGTATTGGATTGTCTCAAGCATTGTCCTGCTTGCATTGGGATCTAGATGACCTTTTTTTGTTCTTAAATCTTGAGTTATGTTCCTAGAACTTATTTTTTACCCTTAATAAATGTTTATTCTTCATTTGTCCCTGGAAAATGGTCAAGTTGAATCACAGCATGTCATGTCCGGCCAACTCTACAATGAGCTAATTTTGCAGTATTTTGTCTGAGTTTGGATCTAATTGGTCTTCACTTGTTATGAAACTTTGAAGCATAAATTTGGAACTTGTGCTTGACCTTCTGAAGTAGTTTCATCAGCTTTTGACCTAAGGAAGTTGATTGAATGCAGAATCCTAGCCCATGTTTGGGTGTGTGAGGTTTGGAGTGTTTGACTGAATTTCTATCCATGATATCTTGAATTTCTCTGAAACTTTGGAGAACACTTTGAATATGTGTTTCTTGACTTTGTATAAGAATTTACCTTGTTCTGCCTTTGAAATTAGGCTGATGCAGTCAGTGGGTCCATATCTGGGTATTTACGAACTTCCCAGACATTGGGTGATTTTCACTATTTTAGGTTCCTTTAACTTCTAATGGTGTTGGAAGCTTCTTGAAGTCCTCTTTGACTATGGATAATGTCCTTTGACCCTCAATTTGATGAAATTGAAGAATAAAGCTTCATGTTTTCCCTTGTGCTCATCTTGGATGTTTCTTGCCTTGTTAGGAGGATTTTTTATTTTTTGTATGCCAACAATATGGTTCTAGAAAAATTTGACCGATGTACATTAATGGTTAGCTTATTCCGGAATTACAGTTAACCATAAGGTTACAAGTTTGAAATCCAACTTACAGGTTCAATTTACGATGTTTGCAAGGTGAGTCGTACAATGCTTTATTGTTAGCTTCACGGTGAGCCTAAGTTTGTCTTAGAGAGAAATTATCCAAATCTCAGTTCTATCTTTGTAACTGTAGTACACCTTATGTTAGGTTTACGATTAGTCGTAAAGCTTCATAAACCTACAACTCGATCTCGAAATGCTCTATTTTTAGATTGAAAGTTACTTATACCGAAGATTGCCCATTTTCACAATAAAAGAAAACTGAAACTAACTTTTAACGCTCTTATAATACTAACTCTAGACCCGTAGGGATTAGTCCGGCCCTAAGGGCCGGGAAACCTCCGTTATAAAATAATTTTATCCCTTCAATGGAAAATCTCTTTATTTATCATATATATGATAAATCACAATTTAAGCTAAAAATAGGTATATAACATGATGATGATGAAATTGATATAATTCATAAAATAAAAAATATGAAAAATGCAATTATACTCATTCACTTGCCTTGTTTGAACTCTAACTGATTTCTCTCAAAGCTCATCCACAAACCCAATTTGAAGCTCTAAGCTTCCAACTTAAACAAACAAACAAACAAAAAAAGAGATGAGAAAGATGAAGGAAATGATGAACTTGTGAAAAAGATGATCATGATGATGAAATCCTTGATCACTATGACTAGAGAGGATGAAATGAAGAGGAAAAGAGAGATCCAGAGAAAGAGCTGGAATTCAGCTGGAACAGTGGAGAAGGAGAAGAAAAAATGAAAAAAAGGAAGAGAAGTCTGAAACTTTAAAAGAATCAGTTGAACTTTCTAAAATTGCGAATTAGTCAACGTGATAGATGTAATACCCTGGACCATAATTATATGTATTATGGCTAATTAATAGTAATTAATTGGATTGATCATATTTTTCTTAGTGTTTTAATGATGTACCAACTTAGTTTGAGAGTTAGAATGTGTTTTGAATAGCTTCGGGAAGTTTTGAAAGCATTTTGGACAAGTCCGATGACTTTAGCGGCCTAAGTATAGAATTTGGGAAAGTTCAGGGCGTTATTTATAGTTTCTAAAAATTTATATTTTGGCTCCATTTGATAGATTAAACTATCCCCTATAACTTTCATATTTTGTCCGAACCCATCTGACACCTAGGAACCCCTCATTTCGTGATGTTTCAGTTGACATGGGGGTACCGTCGTCATTCCAGAACATCTACCTAAATTTCCAACTTCCTCAAAATATGTCATATTTTAGCTCATTGGAAAGAGGATTTAATTTCATAAACTTTTGTCTTCTGCGTCGCGTCCATCCAAGCTCCCAATCACAAGTTATTCAACCACAAAAATCTATTAATAGTGGGCCCCACATCTTTGGTCTATAAAGCCATTACCCTTGTTTCTCTCTTATTTCTCTCCCTCTCTCACTCCAGCACAGAGACCACCTACATTCGTCCTTCATCTCCTCTCTTTTTCACTCTCCTTCTCTTCCAAACTCATCCAGATCTCTGCCAAATCGAAATTGAAGCCTGCCATCATCTTCCTCATGAGCTCCTCTATCCATAGACCTATTTTTGTGAAATTCCAGCCAAGGCAACCCCTACATTGAGCCATTTCTTCGCCGTTTGTCATCATAGAGGCAAGAAGCATGTTCCATCTTCTAGTATGTACTAGGGGTCTTACAATCCCACATGCACGACTTGATTCTAGAGATGTCAAATGGGTTGTGCCATGCCAGTAGTCAACGTGCCCAGGCACGACATGACATGACAGGCATGGCACGCAGACATGGGTTGTGCTGGACCTAAGTCCCAGGCCCGTTGGCATGACTGAGGCACGTCACAACGTGACGAACTATGCAAATTTGTCATATTTTGTGTATGATCTTTTAGCCCTCCAATGTAAGCTTTTACTTTTTAGTTTATTATTATTATTATGTACAGAAATTGTAAAGATCTCAAAGGTAATCCTGTCGAAGAACCTACAATAGAAAAGATCCAGATGATTCTCTTATAACTGGAGTAGGTCGTTTGACTAAACCGGTTAAATCTGTGTGTCATACTGTTCTTTGTGTGTATCCTTTAAACTTTATAAGCCTAAAATCCTAAAAATGGAAGCACAACACATTAGAAGCCCGACACGAAGGCTTGGCATGAATGGCACGGCCCGGGCATGCCAGCGGGTCGTGCTGGGCCAAGCTTTGTGTCAAGCGTGCCGGCACGACACTACACGTTTGACATCTCTACTTGATTCCATTGCCTTCATGGTTTTCCAAATTCTAGGGTTCTAAGGTTAGAAATTTGGGGGTTTTGTGTATAGGTGAATTCTTTGGATTTGGCTTGATTAGAGGCTTGTTTGGGATCCTAAAAAACCAAAGCAATTGATTAATTTCAAGATTTTGTTATATTTGTTTCTCTCATTGATGGCATGTTCTACTTCACTAATTTCTTAGTTTTATACACATGTTTTAGCTCAAAATTTTATTATTTAGTGGTAGTGATTAATAGCTTAATATAGTGTTGAATTGATGCCCAATTGATCCTCTAAATGTGGTGTAAAAACCTCAAAAAGTTGGCCAAGAGAAGGGGATGAAAGGATGGGAAAATCATGCTAGGCCTGACCATGTCTGAAGGAGTTCAGACATGGGCACGCCTGGTCGTAGATGGCTCACAACTAGCTGTTGGCCATGTCCGACCAGGCATATTGCTAGGTACAATAGTGGTCGAACACAACACTTTTTGGACTGTTGCTCCGCCATCTTATTTCCATTTTATCGGTTGTTCCTTGGGACCCGTGCACCTCCATTAAAGGTCATTGTTACCCCCTCTAATGGACCAATTAGAGGAATTTAATATCAATTCCTCATGATGGAGTTCGCTACCTTAGACTTTTTATTTTGGGACTATTACCCGGACTCACATGGACTACGCATTTGAGTAGCTTGAGATTTATAACCCCTCTTGGATTGTCCAGAGGCATGTTTAAGACATTATTGAACCGAATGTATGCCTAAGGATGCTCGTTACCATCAGAAGCACCAAATGCACAGCATCCAGACATCCGAACCTTAAATGCACATAAATGCATTTCGTGATGCCTTAGCATGTCAAAGGTAGTCATGGGCCCGGATTGGATGTTTAGGAGGTATTCCTCACGTGTTTGGTCCATCGATCTATTTCTTTATATCGTTACATGTTACTTGCATACACAACGTATGCCTATCATTCACGTACACGTTAGTCACCCACTACTACCATTTATGTACTCGGACTTAGAATGGATGGTTAGGTCTGGAAAGTCATGCTTGCGGGCGAATGAGCATTCACTGGCATTTCTGATCCCCTAGGGTGACAAGATCATAGGTTTAGGGTGTCATGAGTTTGGTAGAGGTGCAATTACGCGTTGCGTCCATCCTTGGGCACCGAATCTGAAATCATCTCTTTCTATCTCTTTGGGACACCCCATTCTCTGTTGGAATAATGTGAGACCCCACCCCTGGTGGGCCCTCATTGTGAATTTGAATACTATTTATTAGCTTAAGTATTTTAATTATACTAATTATGGGACTTAGTGAGGGTAGTTATGTATTTTCCTAGGGTTAGACTAGTGGTGTAATTAGTAGAGTCAATAGGGTGTCTCTTGTTATTCTTAGAGTTAGTTAGTTTGTTTTGAGGCCCTAGCTAGAGTTTTGTATTTACCATAGGGGGTTTGCACCAAAGAATCTTCTAGAAAGTCACCTAAAGACCTAAATACCCTCTACCCTAACCCTAATCCTATTCTAACCCCAAGGGCAATTTTGTCCCTAACCCAAAAACCCAACCTATATAAACAAAACCCTCCCCCCTGCCCTAAACAACTACTGTTCATTCTCCTTTTCCTTTCTCTCGAGTTTCAATCTCTTCTCTCTTCTTCTTCTTCTTCTTCCCCAGTTCCCTCCAACGAACCCTCGTTTCTCCTCCAATCTCTCTTCTCTCTCTCCCTCGCCCCAGAAATCCTCGACAGAAGGCCTGCCGAGACCCTGCCTTTTGGTTTCCCTGTGGTTTTCTTTCTTTTCCTTCTACCTTCAATCGATCAAGGCAAGTGCACTGTGCTGGTAGTCTAGATTGCATGTTTCCTTCCTTTGATTTGCAGTAGAATTCCAATTGGTAATATATATGTTTAGATCGATCCTTGAGCATGTTTGTTTGGTTCCTTTGGCCATTGATGGATGGGATTACCTCATTTGGATGATCAATGGCCGGTTGATGATGGGTGGATGATGTAGGAATGATTTATTTTGCTTCTGTGATGGTCTATGGAGAAACCCAGGAGAATTGGGTTGCAGTGATGGGTTTTCCGAAGATGGAATGACGAGAACCCACCTCGTTGTGTTGTGATCGGAATCGAAGTAGGACCACCCTTGGTAGATCAGGACCCTACGTCTATGTGAGGGGGGCCTGTGCGACCATGGGGTGCTACTTGATCTGGATTCTGATCAGAGGTGGACCACCATTCCTGTGCTTTAATGAAGAGAAGTTGTGTCCTGTCGCAGAACTGGGTTCTGTAACAGAACACAACACTGATAGGAGAGATGGACAGAGTCCAGCGATGGCCGAACTCAGCACTTGCAGAGCCCAGCGGTTGCCGAGCTCAGCGTTAGCGCAGCTCAGCAACTGCCGAGCTCAGTACTGGCCGGACTCAGCGCTGGATTCAACACTAGACGAACTCAGAGTTCTGCCGAGCATGATGATTAGGATGAGATTTGCGTTTAGCCGAGCTAAGTGTATAGGCCGAGTTCAGTGCTCAAAGCCGAGTTCAGTGTTACGGCCGAACTCAGTGTTATGGCCGAACTCAGTGTTTTACTGAGCTCAGCGCCAGACCGGGTTCCGTGCCAGACCGGACTTCGAGCTTAGCCGAACTCAGTGCTTAACCGAGCTGAGAGCTAAACCAACCTCTGTCCTGAAGCCCAATGCATTTCCCCGAACTCAGCTGGGTGATCCAACTGAGCTAGGCCCTTTGCCGAACTGAGTTGGGTAGCCGAATTGAGTATTCAATTGAGCTCCATTGCTTAGCCGAACTCCGAGATGGATTTCCAAAAAGGCGGGATTTCAACAAAGGAGACTAGAACCTGGGACATTCCCTTCAGCCAGAATTCTTAGTGTGCACTGCCAACTACCAGGCCAGGGAGTTAGCCGAACTCACAGGAAGTCCTGGCCAAACAGGCTTTGCCTGTAGGGTGTTTTTCCTTCTCTGGTCCCAGTGTGCCGAGCTGACCGCCCAGGCCAGGAGGTCGGTTGAGCACACTGTGTACAGTGACGATCCCCAGATTCTAATTTCTATTGTTGCAATCATATGTAGGGCCCATTGACCATTCAAATAGACTTCCATCACTGTGCCAGCCACGAGTCAATGGTACGGCTCAACCTTGACTCGTGGGGTCCACTAACTAAAGTCCAGGTTATGTAATCTAAGATGATTCGACCTTTATAGGTTACCAAAATGATGCATATAACTTCTAAGCACCAAACACAATATTCCTTAGCATCTGTGGTTTCACTTAAATATCGAATTACCTGAGATGGACCTGTATCCGAGGGTGGACCATTTACCTAGGTTGGACTGTTGCTATCTCCCTATGATTCGTGTACTTGGAGATTCATCTCCCTCATACTATGACTATCACTCTATTGTCCTTATTATTGCTCATATCTGTTAATTAAATGGAAAATGGAGGACCCAAACCTAGGAATACGTAGAGGTGACCCGGTAATCTGATTTGGTGGATCATTGACCCGTGTCTGTGGCTAGGCGGGCCCTTTCTATGGCCTAAGTTGGATGTGAATTACCCTAGAATGGAGAGGTTAGATTGTATGGGCTTGTGACCCATTAAGGTTGTAAATGGATCATATGTCATTTGTATCTCATATGGACTGTTATAGATCAGGCCATGTATTTGGTGGGCCTTGGTATGGATCCAATGATGGGATTGGACTTGGACTATGATCCACAGTTTATATTGAATACTTGGACCTCTTAGGGACTTTTGTTAGGACCTTGTTCACGCAAGGTAAAGCCTAGACAGACACAGACCTTTATTGTTTCCGAGTCGGCATAGACATTCACTGAGTTGATTTAAGCTCAGCCAGTTGGACTGATCATCACTGGTAGGAGCTATTGAGATTTGTTGTGTGGCTATCATGATGAGCACTGTTGGGACGGACGGTGTGATGCCGGTTCCGGTCGTTGTGGATGATGTTGGTGATATTTTGCAGGGTTAGTAATCCCTAGCATTAGCTTAGGATCCCTACCGCGACTGTGTTCAGTATGGGAGGGCCGCGGCATAATATCCCGCGGTGACCAGCTTATGTGGATGTGCCATATTGTGTAGGTTTATTACTGTTATGCTTATTATGATTCTACATGGTTATCTTGCACGACTGCATAGCATATGTACCTTTGTTACTCTCTTAACTTTATACATGTCTCTACTCATTTGATGCATACATTCTATATTATCTGCATATCGTGACTTGCCAGATCTTTAGATCTGACCCACTCTTGGTGCTTAGGTCTTGACCCCGAGTTCGAGGGCGATGCGTTCGCACTCGTTGAGGTGCCCGTAGTAGGCGACTACGGATGGGGGCCGGCCGACCATGAGGTCGAGCCGGAAGGTGAAGAGCCGACACTAGCTGCAGGGGTTTGAGTGTTCTTTTGTCTGGGTTTTGAGAGACATTTGTTGTGAGTTGGGTAGTAATGAAAAATATGTAATTAAACTTTCATTTGTTATCACTATACATCTAGGCTGGACTTCAGCCCTTCTACATTTGACATATATACAATGATACCTTATGCTTCCGCTATCTCTGTATGGCTTCCGCTTATAATACGCTTCCGCGATAACAACCATTGTTACATTATTGTTCAAAAGTTTTAAATTGGACCTCACTGCGGACCTACGATCTTGGAAGTTCTCGGATTTTCCGAGAAGTAGCGCGCCAATTTCGGTACTTTGACGATCTTTTCGGTATCCGGAATTGGGGCGTTACAAATGTTGTCTGCGATTTCCTGCCCCAATGCCTGATTTTAAAATTGTTTTGAACTTGACTAAATTGTTTTGCTTGTTTTTGCTTGAAAATACCCGATTTGCTAGATTTGGCCTTTTTAACCGTTATTTAGCCAATTTGGACTCCCGAGGGACTAGTCAATCTGTTTAGCCTGATTTGATGTATTTGTTGTGTATGACAGTAGTTTCCCCACCCTAGCTACCGCCTCTGAGGTAGTATTCGTTTATCATTTTTGTCCTCGACTCTTGTGTTGGCTCAACTAGACTTCGACCCTTACTTGGTTAGGCCAATCTAAGTCGGGATTTGGATTATATTTGTTATTATGTAGCTGCAGTTGGTTTCTTTGTTGACTCTCCGGTTATGCCACACGTAACCATGAGTTAGCCACCACCCTGACCACGCCACATGTAATGGAGGGTGTGCCTTGTCTGTCTGGTTTGCGCTCCGCTCTGTCAAAGTCACGCCACCGCAACTGTGACGGAGAACATTGGACATGTGGTTGCCATTTTGTTTAGATTATGATGGATAGTATACATGATTATTACTTGGTCCTTTTATGCTTTTCAGTATCTGTATATGCATAATTTGTTTGGTTGTACTATCCTTTACACTCTGCTAGTTATTCAGCCTGTTTATCCTCAGAAATACTGCAAACATATTACGATTTTGTTATTAATCACCTACCAGATCGTCGTAACTGACCTTGTATGTTTCATGCTCAAGTAATGATTGCTTTGCCCTTAAGAAGGAGTGCCAGGAGGCGGCTGAGGAGCCGCAACCCGTAGTTGAATGGGGTGAAGACGATGTTGCATAGAATGTCGGGGACTATTGTGAGTTGAACGATAACACGAGAGAGCGATATTTTGTATTTGGGTATTTTGGATTGTATTGGTCTCTGCTGGCCGTTTTATTTTATTTATGTAACTAAAACTCTCTTTATTGGAAATATTGAATGTTAATGTTATGCAAAATGCCTTAATAGATTCTGTTGTTCTCTTGTTCTCTGATACTCATTATATTCATTTATATTGATTTTCTTATTGCTTAGATATAATTTGCAACACGCTTCCGCATAACCAGGCTTTTGAGGTCAATTAGTCCGATCCTCATAGTGGAAACCTGTGGGAAATCGTGCGTGCGGACGCAAGTACACCATCGCACCCACGAGCACCACCACGTCCCTCGGGGAACGGGCCAATCTTCGTTAATCCGTTCTAACAACGCGACAATAGAAATGCATCATTTATGATCAAATTAAGCATTGAATCATCAGGTCTAATGATTAAAGTGGCTCAGAATAACGTATTCTACCAACAATCTTAAAAACATGAAAAATATATATCACGAATAACTCCCTAACCTTCATTCAAATTACAAATAGTTCCTTTTTAAGTTTAAAACCCCACCAAATCTATCCTTTTATTAAGCTAAACACATAAAACTAATTAATTAGCCAGTAATCAAGATTATTTAGATAATAAACACAATATCAAAATCAAGAATCTCACACTGGATCCATTATATTAGGACCCTTATGAGGCCTATAATTTCTAACTAGGTTTGGGTCCATCATGAGCTCGTTCCAAATCCAACCAATTTACATCTTAGTGAAATGAGCACATTGATAAGAGCTCATGGCAAAATGGAAGGTGTTCACCCTTGCAACGTGAGTCTCTCATGGCAAAATAGAAGGTGTTTACCAATGCAGCTTGAGTTATGGTTAAGTCACATTAATGATAAAATAAAATAAAAAAAACTAGGCAGTGGTGCATAGAATATATAACACTCACCTAGGAGTTGGTGGAGTGGCATAAGGTGTGGGTTTTCTCCCTACAACTTTATTAAATTTTCTCAGCCATTCCTACCAAAATTTCTAGGTGTTAGTAGAGGCAGCATAAATACTTTCTAATACTCCCCCTCCGGTGGAGCCCACTCCTCAACACTCCCCCTCAGGTGGAACCCGGTCAACGTACTTTTGGTGACATGCTCATTCTTTTCACGGCAAGTCATTCCTCTTGGGATTCAAACTCGCGACCGGACTATATTAGATTTTCTTAAGTAACTATTCTCATCAAAACCTCAAGGCGTTAGTAGAGGTAGCATAAATACTTGCCAATAGTCATATGTTTGAAACCCGACCCAGATTTCCCATGAGCTTTTATGTGGGTTAAGTGGGTGCCACCCTGGGGGATAGTCCCGTTGGGTCAAAGACCTCAAAGATACCCACATTATATATAATAAGAGAGAGAGAGAGAGAGAGAGAGAGAGAAAGAGAGAGAGAGAGAGAGAGAGAGAGAGAGAGAGAGAGAGAGAGAGGGAGAGTCCTAAACCATAAGGATGGTTCATGAGATGGTCATCCATGTCTAAGCACTACAATTCATGGCCAACCTATACATGAGGCCCACGCTAGTGTGGAAATGCTACACAAAAAAGATGAGCTGGATTGGGAAGGATGTATTCGATGGAGTCGCTCGGGTATAGGGTTCCCAATCTAAGAAAATGAAAAGAAATCTCAAAGGGAGGCATGAAAGTTAGATCTCTTTATTGATTTAAGAACAAGGTACATAGTATGTGAAAACTAGTGAATCTAGGTCGACACTAAGCACTTGGTATGTGCAAACAAAAATTAAAGCAAAAAGTGTTGAAGTGAGAAGAAAAGTTTGTGTGAATGGCAATTCTATTTCAACAACTAGTGTTCCCGGGCATTACAATAAGCTTCTGGTATGTCTGGTATTTGGACTGCTAGTACTCCTATCTACAGAGAAATCACAAAGCATGGCCCTTCTTTCTGGAGGGGAAGAAGGCCATTTTGAACATCTTTTTCCCCTCTAGGAAATGTTTCTTATGCATGACATTTCTTTCTATTCTCTCCCTCCTTTTTTTCTTTCCCTTCTCGGGATCAGTGCCCTCCTCCTTTTATAGATTCTTCCGCACGTGCCGTCCTCCCTGCCTTTGTTTATAGGCGAAGGCAGGGTTCCTAGAGTTGGTTGTGTCGCCTGCCTTATTCTCCTTATCTTTGGCAGTCTTCCGGAAGTAGGACGCACTAGACGAGGGACTCTTCTCAATTTCCCTCTCTCTGCTCCTTTCCCTTTGCTGACAGGGGAAGATAGGGTTCTAAGCCTGCCTTCGCCAACCTAACGGAAGCGGGACCCTTCCCCTCTTTGCTTGTGGAGAGTGTCCTTCCTCGCTTTTCTAACCCACTAAAGGTAGTGGGCGCTGGCGACGGTTTATTTTGGCTCATGGATTTTGATGTGCCTACATATTGCCTCCCTTTAAATAAGTCAGGGAAGGTTTTCGATCTTTGGGCGAAGGGTTCCGTGACTGGTTGAGGTTTTCGCACGGTCTCCTGAGGTGTGCTTCTGCGATGTCTTCTCCTACCTCTTTTCCAGGCATGGTCCCTTTGTCCTCTCGGGCCACAGTTCCTTTCGTTAGGTCGAATCCCCCGGGGCCGAGGAGTCTATCTCCCGATACTTCCGATCGCGCGAAAGAGACCCCTCGAGTGCGTCCTTTATCATTTTATCATGCTCTGATGATGGAGGGATTGCCTTCTTTATTTCCCCCTACCGACTGCATTTTCGGGGACTGCTACCCAAATTCCATTCGTCATGGGGAATCGATTCCTCATAGTTCATCCTCCGAGGAAGGTCAGTGTTTTTCCTACCCCCGCAGTTATTCATCTCGGATTTTTTACTCCTGTGAGACGCCCATTGGAGAGGAAGATTCCATTGACTGGGTGGGGTACAAGAATTGGATTGGAGTTTGTTGATTGGCGGCGACAAGCCTCCTTCCTCTTCCGTCTCTATGCGCAGGCGCTTTCTCTTCCACTGCTTCTTGGATGATCTACCCTCTTCTTATCGAGGAGAGCTTCGTCCGCTTATCATAACTTTTTTAGGGGCTTCCAGTGGTGGCTTTCCAGGAGATTTGAAACCAAAGGGTTGTCTGAATTCCGCGCCAGGTTGGGAGAGTTGGTTTCAATTTGCGCTCTTCTTTTTTGAACCCTTATTAAGGGACATTGTGATCTTTGGGGGTATTTAGGCCACAGCCGTTCCCTTCTATATTCTCGTTCACTCTTTTGGAATGATGCTAGGGACTTATTGTTGTGCCAGCAATACATGTCTAACCCTGGAAAGGGAACTTGGCCTTTTCGCTTTTGTAAATGAAAGCCATTACCGGTTTACCTATTTTGGGGGATTTATACGAAGAGTACATTCCCTCTGAAGATGAGTTGCCAATTGAGGAGGGATTCTCCTGAGTTTGCCGCCACCCCCTTATTCGACTATCATATAGGCTAGGCCCTGTCTCGTTCTAAGAGGGATGTCCTTCACACCCACTGGCTACGTCAGGAAATCCCAGCTTCCATTCAGTCTTTATACGACGACCCTTCCTTTCATCAGCCAGGGAGTGCTGCAGAGATGGAATGTTTTTTTCGTGACCATCCCGATTCTCGTTCTTTTCTGGCGTACTTTCTCGCCGTTTGGCTCTGTCAGGCAATCTTTCCTGGTCAGGATGGTGATAATGTGAGGGCTTTTTCACTTTTCCCACCTGTAAATTGGCGTGGGAATCCCGCACAGCCCTGTGTCCTACTATGGTGGTGAAGTTATGCCACGGCCTTCGTGAGGATGTTGATCACATTATTGGGGGCGTTGATCCAAGCGGTTGATACCCAAGGCATTACTTCTATGCCTGGTTTGTGTTCCATTGGCGTGCTCTTCATCCTTGTTCCAGGGAACCTCCGTCCCTGGATGCTCCTTTCATGTGTTGGTTGGCGACCCTATTTTCTGCATCCAAATTGAAGCCTCTCGAAGGATACTCAGGTTCTCATTCCATTATCTGGAATAGCGAATCCTTCATAATCAGCGACCATTCCTGGTTTACCGACTTCGATGGCACTTCCCATTTCTGCGACGCTGATAAGGTATGTTCCCCGGAACACTCATTGATATGCGGGTCTCAAGTGGAATGGCTTTTATCCATGCGGCCCTCCATGCTGGTCTTCCATTCCTGGCGGTCTAGGTTCATTGAGCCTTATTGGCCTAGTCGCTTTGCTAGTTAATTCGGCTAAACTCAGGGCATAGTTGGATTACCTCGTCTGTTCTTTCATGGGGAGAGTTCTGTTTTAGACGGATGGAGAGCTTGGTGCGACTTCTCCGCCCTGCCCACTCGAGGTCACTTCTTATATCCCTCTCTGGTGGGATGGGATATTGGTGATACTCTATCTTCCAGTCTTCGGCGGTATGTTGTCTTTTTGGGGAAGTACCTTCAATTGGGCGAGGAGCCAAACTTTATAAGCAGCGTAAGTTGTCCACGCATACTTGGGACCAAAATTTTGGCTAACAAGCAGAGCCAGAAGGCTGCAGGCATCAGCTTTCTGGGAGTGCCTATGGTGAAAAAATGCCGGTCTTCAATGTTCGCTCCTAAAAGTTCGGCCAACCTTCCCCCTGAAAGTCCGGGATCCGAACACTAGAGAGGGGGGGGGGGTGAATAGGGTGAGGTTGAACTAGTGACCAAAAAAGATAAATTTTAACTTCTTTAAAATAAATAGTCACAAGTGGAGATTAAGTAACTAAATGCGGAAGCTTACAAAATCAATCACCACAAAGCATGTACCATCACACAATGATTTACAGTGGTTTGGCCTCAATGCCTACATCCAGTACCGGCTTGTGCTCCTACACCCCACCAGATTTTCACTATCTATGCTTTTCAATAGTTTAAGCAATAACCTCTAACAATATGCTTTTCTAGGCTAAACAATAACCTTCCAATGTGGCTTTTCTAGGCTAAGCAATAACCTTTACATAATGCTTTTCTAAGGCTAACAATAACCTCTACACTATGCTTTTCTTAGGCTAAGCAATAATCTTACAACCAAAAATGTTTTCCGGAAGAAGTGTCTACACAACACTTGAAGAGATACAATTTAAACTCAAATACAAAGCCTCTTAATTAGGCGGATATTAAAATGAAAAACAAACTCACACACACACTCTATGTGATGCAAAGATGAATGCTCATTGGGTTTGTATGAGAACTTACATTAAGTTTATAAAGTAAGCTTAACTGAATATATGCTCAAAGCATTTAAAAGTTTAAAAAGCATACAAATAGAGTTTGATTGAAGTAAAATGCAAATCACATGTATAAAAACTACTTGTTGATGACATGGAAATCAAAGTCTCACAAGTTGTATGAAAACTATTTAAGAGTTAACATGTGATGCATGCATAATGTTGTTTTAAAAAATAACTAGTGTAACTATTGTTCTTATGTGATTGAAAAAAACATATAAGCAATTTAAAACAAACCATTTGATCATGCTTTTTCAAAGAGACAAAGATTAAAACATAGCATGTTTATATTTAAAGAAAAGGGAGCAGACCCATTAGAGATGAATCCAAGATTGAATCAATGGAATAGCTCCATAATCCATTCACTAATGCTCTTAAAGGATCCTCCTTCGTTGGCCTCAAAACTCCTCAAAAGTTC